>VWYH01008581.1:0-14209 GCA_013399365.1 Pampusana beccarii | reverse complement strand
AAGTATATAACAATTAATAATATTTTGTGGTTTATGTTTACATAGTATGTGCTCTGCATTTTAATTCTTAATGTTATCTGCTTCTTTAATAATCTTGAATTAGTGTTCCAAATGTACTGATTCAGAGGGGTTTATTACTTAGTTATTAAGGTTTGATAGACATTTATATCCTTGAAACAGGTTTGGTTTGGTCAGTAGTTGGCATCTTTTGATGTAGCCATTTTGTTCTTCCAAATATCAGGCCAGTTTAAAACTTCTGTGTCACCTTTATGAATGTATCTATGTTGTAGTGAAAAACTTAGAGAATAGGACACTGCTTTAATAGTGTTTTACAGCTCAGAACTGCTCTGTGCAAAAACACTGTGTAGTTTTAAAATAAAGGTGTACTTTTAATCTGATTTAGTTAAACCAACATGAACTGTTGTGTGAACATTCTTATTTATCTTAAGGGCAGCTTGTTCTACTTTAACATAAACAGAGGAGGAATTAGATTAAGTTAAAGCAAAGTAAGACTGGTCCTTGGTGGGGTAAAATTTAAACCTGTACTACTTAATACATGACAAATAAATCTTAGTAAATCCCTTGTATTTACAGAACACTTAGTCATATACATGCATCTGGTAGAGGGCAAAACTTTGGTTTCCCTTAAGAGTCTCATCTTCACTGTGTGAGCAAGTAGAAACTATTACTTTACAACCGACAGGGCTGGTTTTAGTAGACCATAAAGTAACACCAAGGACTATAGTACCCAGTGTGGAACATCCAATAAACCTCATGAGCACCTGTCAGTGCTCCTGCTACCTCAGTATAATGAGCTTAAAGTTTTCCTCTGAAGTAGCACTTGTTCAAGTCTACAAGGACTTTGAGGACCTTTTATAGTCTCTATTTATGTAAAAAAAATTATTACGTTTATAATAACACTGATTTTAAAAAAGAGCAGTCTTTGTATTGATATTTAGTGTCCCGTCCTCGATTTCTTTCCATGATGACTTTCTTGGTCAGCCAAAAGGAAACCTTTGACTTTGGTTGGTTTTGTAGACAACAAAAAAAAATTCTCAGACTTTTTTGAAGCTCTTTCTCAATTCCTTGCTTTCTTCTGTTCTCCCATTTGTGAACCATGGCTTACTTACTGTAATGTAGTTGGAATAAGGAAAAAATGTCAGTTTTGTGTTCTCTTTTTTGCTCGGCAATTCAAATGTAGTGTTAAATCAGAGAATACTAGGAAGTTTAGTGTTTATAGCCATCATAAATAAAAATGTGTTTAGACTTTTAATTTTTTTAAATGTGCTATCTATGTTCTAGCATTGTTAAAATGATGACTTGTTGGGTAATTATTTTTTTTTTTAGTTCTTTGCGAGTTTGGTGGTAAATGTCACTGATATAGAATAAATGTGAAAATACTCAACTGTATCATGAGGCTCGTGTTGGTTTGGAGGAGTGCAGTGTTGCAACAGCTCTGTGATCTTAGGGAATGCAGTGGGAGATGTGGAGCAGTGTTTATGCAAGACAAAACTAGCTGTATTCCCACTAAGATTGGTTATTTTATAAAAAATGAAGAGACCTTGTAGCATCATAAGCTTAGGGCCAATGTTGCCTTCCTGTCCTCTTGCACGGGTAGGATGTTGCTTCCACAAGCCTGTTGGTAACGTCTGGGGGTTGTGTCCTGCGCTCCTCGCAGAGGTGTCCCCAGAGCTGAAGGGTGGGACAGGGAGGACAGGATGAGCCGTTCGCAGCAGCCGCTTGCCCTTGGACTTCTGCTTTGGATCCTAACTGGGAGCCAATGTCAGTTTATAGCTGTATTTAACCGCCTGTTGTCCTGCTCCCCTTTTTCTCCCCATGTGCTGCTTTGAAGGCAGCCCCTGAGGTCAGGAGCCGACCCACCGCTCGGAAAGGGAGCCTGGGAAGCCGTATGGAAGCAGGAGCCAGGCAGACCTGTCAATGGCTTTTCTTCCCCCCAAGTGTTAATTGTGGTCACAAAAAGTTAAGTGTTTCTGTAAAATTAACATCCTGGTATTATGTATTTATTTTCCACCGTGTAGCTTCGATGTCAGGTTTACTCAGCAGACAAGTCAAAACAAGAATCGTGTTTTGTTTTTTTTTTCCTAACTGCTGTTACAGCAAGTCTCAGCCTGGGATCTCAGAAAATCACAGTGTTCATTCTGGTTAGCAGCTAATAGGAAACAATAAAGATTTAGGGTTCGAAATTTAATTGGCACTGATGTTGATGCAGGAAGAACAACCGCACACAGTTTACTCTTGTGAAGCTTTATTGATTCTTTTTTAAAAGGAAAGCTGTGATGAAAGTATAAAGAGGCGTTTAATTTGCAAGTATTTCTACACAGTTTTTATTCTGAAGTGTGCTTTTCTATCCTTCTCTATCACTGCACGGTAAGCATGCCTTAAGATCTTCTGATTCAGAGACAGACACTGAAAAACAGAAGTGTGAAGTGGTCATTTCTGCTGTTCAGCTTGTTCATTTGGATGGTGTTGAGGCTTTCTTACAGGCCAAGTTTACATCTTTCCCAAGGATAATGTCTGATGTGCATTTGTGTTTTTAAGATAATGTGACATGAGTTTATCCTCAAAATCTCCATCCCAGATTCTAATATTTCAGTGACCCATTTCCAAGGATCGGATCTGGAATATCGCACTTGAAGAGGTGGGCATATGAACAGGAGGTTTCTGTATTTCTGGCACTACCTATGTACCAAAGTCTAGAAATAGGATCTTTTTTGTCACTAAGGCAAATGATCTTTCGAAATTCATTGAGTAACTATTTTGTAAAGTATAGATTTCGGAGTCTGCAACGAGGTCACAGATATGCAGCAGAATGAACCGCAGAGGCCTTTGAATGATTTCCTGCTCCCATGGCTTCCTTGCAACCATTATAAAGATTGAGTCCTCAAGGTGTCATCAGTGGCGCAGCCACCACAGGTGGCCCTATATTCAATAGCTGGTATATCAATCTCTACTTTCAAACCAGTTTTGAAAATTTTGGAAAGGAGTAACCCATTTCCCCTCCAAACTGATGCTTCCATTTTCTCAATAGCTTTGGTGATAGATTACAGATGTTTATTCTGGTCTGGAATTACAATTTGAAATGCCCGTTTCTGTGACACTGTTACCAGCAACTTTCTGCCATTGCTCCACCCTTTTTTCCTGCTGCTTTTCAAGAGTTTGTTTTCACAACACATAATCAGGCAAGTCTTTTCTGAGTCTTCTAATCCATCTGGCTTTAATAGTGGCCCTTTACTTCAAGGGAAGAGGACTTTACAGAAACTATTCCAAATATCTAAGATGAATACAAGACCAGAATACTTAGGGAGTCTGAGTGCCTTTATTTTCATGTTCATATGGAGAGTTATGATGTTGTTGAGCAGGTTTCTCTACTCGAGGAGGTCAGTTAATCTGTGTTTCCTATACAGGTTATAATCTGTGTTTCCTGTTTCTTCTGTCTATACATTGTGGATCATTTCTTGCCCAAGAACCATCTTTGACTGTGTGTCATGGCTGCTATTCGTGTGCATGTCACTTAAAGACACAAAGCTGCCAAATAAATTTGCCAAATTTATTATCAGCATTCACACCATCCATGTGATGGGATACATGGCTTTCTGTCCCTTTCCTGGTGATTGGTGGGTAAATGGCAACTCATTTGCCCAGGCAGCAACATGAGCTCTTTATAGGATGTTTTTCAGCAGCTGTCGATAGTGTGTATGCAGAAGCCTCATGTGTCAAGGTGATGATCATACATTAAAAAGGATGCTCAGAGATGTGACTCCTCTCTTAGAAAGCATTTGGTCTTTCAGAAGGGCCCATTCTCTTCTGGTTCATCTGTGTGAGTGCCCAAAGGTGATGCGCCCAGATGATGTGGAACATTTTTAACAGCCGGAAGACCTCGGAGGATATCCTCAAAACCCTCCAGGTTATGTTTACTCAAGGCTGATCTTTTAGTTCCAGAAACAAGAACAAAAAGTGCTAATGAATTTATTCCAGACCTTACATCTCTTTAGTGGGCCTGTTATATACATTCTTGACTCACTGGATGTGCCTCTAATTAATTGTGTGTTCTCACATGGACCATAAAAGAAGTTATTATGATTTCACTGTACCGTTTGAAACGATTTTAGATGCAGGGCACACTCCCTCTGTGAGTCAATGGCCATCTGCATGTTCCAGTCCTCTCTACAGGTTCCNAATAAAAAAAAACTGCGCAGGAGTAATGTATTACTCTTCTCCTTTTAGGGACTTAAAAGAAAAACAGCTGAAAATTTTCTTTGGGAGATACTGAAATACCTCATTAGATCTTTCTTTTTATTGGCTATTGAGGTGATAATTCTGTAACAGGAACGAAAATGAGGATAAATTTTTGCTTTGATTTATCGAAATGTGTTAATTTGAGCTGAATAGTCTTTTCTGATCTTAAAATTCACTGTCTATTAGTATTTTTTTTGTAATACATAGTTTCTAGTTTTGTTTTAGAGAAAAAGTATTTCTGATGAGGCCTCTTAATTCTGTGCAACATTTGAGGTATTTTTTGGGGAAGTGAGTAGCAGGGTTTTTAACAACCTGCAATTTAAGTAGTTTTTAAATGAAATTGAGTAGCCTTCACTGCTTATTTGATAGTTATAGAGTTGGATGTTGAGCCAAAGACTGAAAAGTGCAGAGAAAATTATATTGTGTTTGAATAATTAATTAACCTTTACTCAGATCTTTGTTTCAGTGGGATGACAAGTTTGCACAGTAGAACAGTGAAAATGGTCAGAGTAGCTTCATATCAGCTCTTTTTCTGAAGTGGTCAATAAATTTTCTGTGAATGGTGGGCTTTGTAAAGACTGGAGTCTACAGAAGAGTTAACTCTTTGTAGTGTTTTGGTCAAACACTAATGAAATTGCCCTTAGTTGTATATTCAAGAAATATTGACCCTTCCCTTCATGAAACACCTTTGTGGTTTCTGGGTTACTCAAGATAGACGATTCTCTGAGCTGGCCACCATTGAAGATATAGTGAATAAATTCTTGTTGCATTGAGAGACTCAGTTGTGCACTCCTCTTAGTAGAACACGATCATGTAGCTTTCTTTTAAAATTCTGGAATTTTCAAGGGAAATGTGATTTTGGTATTGTGCACTACTTACACTTTTAATTTAACCAGGCCAATTCTGAAGCCAGTCCAGTTGAGGAAGAATGCCTGAACTACAAACTTCAGAACTTGGCCTTAGCATGTATATTTTTGTAAATACTAAGGTATCCAAGTTCCTGAAAATTCTATCTTACAAGTTAGTATAAATGATCTTAGCTTTTTTTTTAGATTTTGGCCATTTGTTGCTGTCTCGCACAGGTCCTGAGAGGTTTCTAGGTCATCTTCCCAGTAAAAATAATCTTCCTAATAGCAGCTTCATTGGAATAACCTGGAAATTAGTGGGGAGTGAGAATCAATAGGCCCATCCCTTATCTTGAAAACTGTAAAATGAAGGTCTGAACTTTTTTCATAAGGTTTCCTCCTTATGAAAAATGATCTTTTCAAGCCAGCTTCTGTGACTTTTTTTGGTCAGCTTTTCTGTCATAAATGCAGTTCAAGCACGTGAAGCAGCTTGTGGCAGGAGGGTGCCAGTTGCCTTTGGTAAAAAAGTTATGTTCAGCGAAACAGGACTTCTTCAGAAGAGAGTTGTTGCTTGTAAAGAAAAGCTCCTCACTGGAGAGCCTTTCAGGTAATTTTTATCTCCAAATTGTTCTATCTACCAGTTTTATAGAGTCCACATTTATTGTTTTATCTCATTCTCTGGTAACGCTTTCCCTTCATCTTCCTGTATCTACACCTGGATAGAACTCAGACTTCAGGTTTTCCAGTGTTGCTCTCAGCTTGCGGTGTTTATTTTAACTGTTCTGAATAATTTTCTGTTACCCGATAACTTCTAATAGAGAACAGGAGTTTGGAAACAACCCTTTACAGCCTGTATGTAATAAAATGTGATTTTTGACAACTTGAGCCTTACCAATTTGCTTTCCTCATCATTTTCTTGTGTTCTACAAATATGTACAACTCATGTACAACTACTTCTAGTTCAAGTCCTTGTTTGGAGAAAAACTTAAAGAAATTAAAAAAATAAAAGCCAGAGAGAATGCAAGGCTTTGGTCAGGTTGCAGCTGTTCTTTTCAACTCTATTCTTTTGAGGAAATACATTTAGACATATTTAAATATGCTAAAAATAGTATTATTCATTAAACCAATACAAAATTATATGGCTTCTTTCAGTAAAGAGAAAAATCTGTATTGAGGTTGCACCTTTGCCTGATTCATTTGTTAACTCAACAGAATTTTTTCTCTTTACTCACAGTCTTACTGTCTGTAACTTTTTAAAATCCTGATGATCAATTTTCACCTTATCATGGAAGAGGAAGACAGGGGTATAGTTGACAAATATGTACAGATGTTAACAATAATGATTCTTGTCCCTTATTCAGAAAACTCTTAATATATTTTCACCGTACTGCCACTTCTGCTAAGGTGTAATCTGTGTCAATAAAAAGAAATGAAAGAGGCAGAGGTCTTCATATTTTTTAATATATTTTTATTTCCTGCATTAAAAAGACAAAAACAAATCTATTATCTGATTTTTTTATCATCTCATTGTTTTATTGATTTGATTGTTTGTTTATTAGAAAACTATTTCATATTGACTTCAAATGCAAATGAAGATCTAGCTCTTACAAGATGTGACAATAAACTTCTGAAAGTTTTAAAGTTGTTTCCAATGAAATTGTGTTTGGGACATAAGTACATGGAGGCAGTGCTTTAAAACAGTCTACTTCATAATTTTTATTCTACCTCATATAGAGGGAAATGTATAAAATTTTGTACTTGTTGAATATGTATTAATGAAAGATTTTTCTCTATCTTATTAAGAAAATGAGGGTTTTTTTTGGTGGAAGATTCCATAGTTGAAGATGTAAACCAGCAATTTCTTGCTTCTATAGCACAACATAGTTCAGAGCTGAGATTAGAGAAACCCTGTAGAGTGGCTAATACTCGAGGGCATCTCCAGCTAGAAAAGTATGTGAATTTAGGCATGGGAGGAAGGAAGGATCTGCTTTAAATTTAGTGTAGGGTCACTGAGTCTTAATGATAGATTAAACAAGGGAGGTGGAATAATGAATAGGGGTATGCAATGTGTAGCACTAATACCAGAAGTCCATGGTTTTCACTGGTTATTTAATGTCTTTTCCCATATGTTTCTGAATAGAGCAGGTTATGGCAGGGATGAGCAAAGGAATAGCTTTGTTAGTGAATTGTTAAATAGGCTGAATTCTCTTTTAAAAAGTCTGTATGTGTATAGGAGAGCTGCTTGTTAATAGTATAATTGGGCACTTTATATGCATATACCTTATATGTAGCAATATTAGTAACTATATTTGTAATTGATATGTGTATGCTGACATTCTTAAAATGCACTGTCCAGATTGTCTGCATGATTTTCTTTTCCATTGTGAAACTAACAAGCATTCCTTGGTTAAAGCAGAAATTATTTTCAGATTGTTCCTGAATATTGTCGATGTAAAGAAAAAACCCAAAAGAAGTTGTGATTTGGGAGACATGAAAATGAAATGGAGGAAGTACCAAGAAATGGTTTTGTTAGTAGAAGGTCGACTAACAGCTCAGTAAACCTTGTTTTATAATTTGACTTGAAGTTGAAATGACTTTAATAGAATATCTATTCAAACTCAACCTCATAAAGTAATTTATTAAATTCACATTTACAGTGACTGAGAAAGATATCACAGTTTCCTGCAGTGTTGAGTTCATACTGAGTTCTCACGTGGAAGAGTTGGCCTGATACCAACAACCCAGCTGAACCAAGCAAGTCAACAGTAGGGTTATTGATGAGTTTCTGGGTAACCCATATTTTCATTTGTGTGGTGAAGATACCAGTCTTTAGAGAAAATGCACTTCATGTGTGAGTTTTTTTTCCTTTGGTATTCAAACGTGATTGCAAACTACACTGGAAGGTACAGTGCAAGTCACACTGACAGCTTTGTCTTGTTGCTGCAGTACAGTATTGGTGAANAGCCGCTGGCTTGCTGGGATCTTTAAGTGTGAAAGTGGTGGGAAAAGTAAAACATTGAAGTTAGACATCCTGGAGGATTTCTGTACATTAAAGTACTGCACAGCTCTCGGCATAACTGTGATACTTTGCTTCACAAAATGTATAGATTGAACTACTTTTTCATATAATGTCTAAATTTGCAAATATTTTCTAATTATTGACCATTTACAAAAATTTGAATAAATTTTATATTTTCTCTAGTAGTAATAAAATATGCTCCCTCATAAAAGAGCATTCTATCAATTCTCTGGAGACAAGTAAAAAACACATGACAAAATACTCGTTTTGTGATGTTTTGTTTCTCAAGCCAAAATTGGCAGTCTTATCACTTATAGTAAGAGATGTCTCTGAAGCATGTGAGCTTTATGCATTTTTTTCAGACTGAAACGGAATCAGTTCTTATTCTGAAACATGTTTGGTTAGGAGTGGAGGAAGATCCTGTTAGTCAATGAAATGTGTTTGGAGCATATGTCTTGATACCATAATCTGAGATTTGGCTGGGGTGGTAGGATTTAGTCTCTCACTGGAAGTGAAAAGAAATTTGGAAGAGGGAAAGTATGAATACAAATGGTGTTCTTTACTTAAATGCAGAATTGGACATGTAACTTCCATTCATCTCCTTATTTATTCCTAAAATGGCCATTTATTTTACCATTCATTGATAGGACTGATTACTTTTGAAACCCAAGAAAATGTGCAAGTAGGGAAGTGATGAAAGACCAATATAAATATTTATCATGCTTAGACTGTTGCAAACCTGTTTCTTCTGAAGTGAAGGTAAGGGTGTTTGTCTTCAAATAGATTGGTCCAAATTTTTGTTTTGTTCAGAGCATGACAACCATGAGAATGTAACAAATCTACTCTCCAATGCAAGAATTGCATTGTCTCTCTCTTTCACTTGTAGTGATAATTCAAACCCTAGAAGTAATCTTTGAGGACCTTATGAGTGTGAACCTGACTATATCCAAAATATTCACTAGGGCGTAACTCATTAAGACAACTAGTTCCTTAAAAAGGAAACAACACAGCCAATACAAGATACTGGCAAGTATAATACAGATTTTTGCTGAAGAGTTCACATGCTGATTCCTGACAAAAGAAGTGGAACACACTGAAAGGCAGGAGCTGCCAAATGACACTTGTTTCTACAGTAGTCTGAACATACACACATGTGATATGGGCAAGCTGGGATCAAGCCTGCGTAACTAGCATGCAGATTTTTTCTTACTTCCCAGCCTTTGTTCATATTTTACCATTACTCAGTAGTGACAGTAGCTTCTGCTACGTGAGAGATGTTGGGATGATGTGTACACATACGCAGGCACGTCGCAAGAAGAGCCAGAGGCCACGAATGCAATTGCAAAGAGCAAGTTTTATTCTGGTTACCTCTCTACTGGGGGATCTCTGAAGTAGCACCTAAGCTCCCAGGCAGAGGTAACACAGTGGGGACGCAGGCACTGCAGCGAATCAGCCCTGCTGGAAGATCACTGGGCCTGCTNCTGGTGCCCTGGTGCCATCTTCTGTTGCATTCAGCAGACCAGCTGTTTCAACTAAGGCTTTTCATATGACCTTTTTTTTAGCTCCAAAGATCATAGAACCAATCTTAATAATTACGCTTCTCTAATTTGCAGTGCTTTTCTTATCAGTCTTTTATGGTTTTCTCCTAGAGATATTGTAATTCAGCTTGTATATTCTTTATTATTCTGTCTAGTTTCAGCTCTGTTGCAGCCTTGTACACTGCTGCAGCAGAGTCCAAAACAACCCTCTGAACTTCACATAATTTTCCTACTGTACTTTGTGAAGCACTCTGAAATCTTCTGGAAGGTGGTAATTAAAAGTAATATTTTCTATAGTGAAACTAAGGTCTAATTTTTCCTGCCAGATGCAGGATCTTGCATGAGCATTGGCCTCCAGAGTTTGTCCCACTATTTTGAAAGAGGTCTTAAAATATTAATTTTTAATGGAAATAAAATATCTGATGTTTGGCAATTTCTCACTATTTTAAGACATAAAAGTAGCTGGAATTGGGACAGTAGCATTAACAATGTTTCAGTTATTGTCCTATTTTTAACAGGAAAGAAATATCCTTCTTGGGGGGAACAATATTAGGAACTGTATTTACCCTTTATATTGCAATTGAGTGCTTTGCCAGAAGAGTAGCTCTCTCTTGATAGTGATCTGGTAATAGATGACTTAGTAGCAATTGTTTGTTTTCTTTCATAATGTGCATAAACCTCAATTAAAAGTTTCCACAGAGCAGTGCTTTTTCATCCAGGTCACTAATATTTTTCTCAAATGATCATTCCTGATGAATGGAAAAACAAACTCGAACTTCGGAATGTATCTTTTCTGTGTCAATGCACTGGATGTAGAACAATCAAACAAAAAGCTTCCAAGTATTATCATCGGTTTTATTTTGTTAGTAGGAGTCTTTAAGGCATTTTCAAATAAATTTGTAAAATTGTTTTGTCAGTAAGCCTTTGTTGTTTGATCTCTTTTAACCCTAATCACATCTTCCTTTCAATCTCTAATGTCACAGCTAGCTCACACTCATTCTTTCAAACCCTAGTTCAACCTCATGCTTGTGTGCTGCCAAAATGATTTTTTTTTTTTTTAAACATTCGTGTCTCTTACCTCAATTTCTTAAGAATGTGTTTTCCCTTCTTCTTCTATAGGATTTTGTTTCTTCTTTTAACCTTCTATTAAAATATTCAAAGGGTCATGCGGTTTTAAGTTCAGAGGGGATTATCACAATTAGGTCTCCTACGCACTACAAGCAATGAATAATAATAATTATGTAGGCTGAACCTTTGCACAGTGCGGGCCATATAGCAGCAATCAGTAACTTCTGCATCAGGTTCATAAGACTGTAACTTGCATTTAGCAATAAAGCTTTTCTAGAAGGATAGCTAATTTTAGGTATTTTAAAGCTGGAGGTCAATAAAGTGGTTTCTTTATTCCACAGAATTAAGATGTGTACATATGTTGGCAGAAAACTGAGGCATTGGGGAGTAAAACAACATTTTAAAGGCAGTGAAACGGTTGTATATATAATCTGAATATAATATGATATAATATAGTGAATATACTTAACAGTTGCCTGCTGTTGCAGCCTGGGAAAAGGCCACATCCAAAGCAGTGCCAAAAAGTAGTATCTGGTACCTTGAAGAGAGCTCGGACTGATTCTCAAACCTCAAACTTTGTCCGGGCAGGAGGCTGAGGTTGGAAAAATATCTTGTTAAATCTTTGAGGCAACATCTCATGCCTGGAACATCCATATTTTCAGATTATATTGTAGGTAGAGTTATATATTGCCTGAGGCAATCAGAAGTTTACATGTCAGAAGATTCAGTAAAGTTTAGTTGAAGCCTTCATTTTATTTTCTGTTTCAAAATTTGCAGGTTTTAACCGCAAAAATCTCCTGGTATTATCTAGTAGAACATTTTATTGTACGTTGTGGTGTTAAGATACCAACTTGGCATAGACGTATTAAAAAAGTTAATATGACCTCCAAGAAGGGTTGGTGTAAGAGAGATTTAAAGTATGAGGTCCAATGTATGAAACAGAGGATAATGGAGTGTTAATAAATGTGTAATCTGTGAAAGTAATTTACTCTCAATGTTATTTCTAATGCTGAAAGGAAACTGCTGAATGCTTCTTTACAAGCATGTACAAAATGTAATGTATTTTAAATGCCAATACATTTAGTGAATTTTTAAATCATCTGGTGATTCCTAAACTGGACAGGCTTCAGATAACAACTTCTAGTTAAGAAAAATTTCTAAGTTATTTGAATAATGCAGCTCAGAAATATAGTTGGTCAATGAATCTTTAAAGTGAGTAGGTAGTGTCTCTGAAGGTGTCTTTCTGTCAACTTCAGAGGAAGTGGACAGAGCATAGGCAACCAGTTTAGGAAAAAAATGGTTTGATTTTTGAATTTAGGACAGTTAAAATTTGTCAGTAGTATTTCACATAAACAGGACTATCTGTAGTGCTTGAGAATTTATATCAGTAAAATGGAATTAACATTTTTGTTTCGAGTTTTTTTTGATGACTTACTATGATGGCTGTAAATCTGGGGGAGTGGGGCTCTAAGTGCTTAGTTGGGGAGTAATGTATCCAAATGCCTTTCTGGAAGAGGTATTGGTGAGCCTATCCTCATATCTAGTATCTTATTTTCCTAAATGAGATGATTTTTACTACAATTTTATGGTGATCATCTCTCTGCTAAGTTTGTTTGTTTACAGACTTTTTTCTCCTGAAAATTTTCATCTGTCCCCCATTTTAAAATACATAATAGCAAAAGAATACATTAACTTTGCATTTACTTATTCGGCCACTTAATCTTTCTTAGTAGTTACCTGTTTTTCCTTGCCTCATCTCTCAAATTGGAAATAGTGTGGATTGTTTCTGTGAGAATGTTCATTTAATGCCTAAACATATGAAGTTCTCACTCCACCCTTCCAAGGACGAGAGGCAAAATTCATGTACTTCAGTCTCTTTTCTAGATATCGAAATTAAAGAATTGGAAACAAGAAAAAAATGTATTTTCTGGTTTTAACATAAGGTTTTATGTGACTTAAGAGTTCATAGAAAGAAGATTATCAGCAAGATGTCACAAAAATAACACATTCTTTTCCAGACTTAATTTGAATGGTTACATAGTGAATTCAACAAACTTTCTAAGGAAGACACTGGCACAGTATTTACTGAATACTACAGTACAATACAACCCATTTTTAGCAGTAGTTTAAACTGGGTTTATTTTGGTTGAAACACTGTTGCATACACTCAAAAGTGAAACTTGGATGCATTAGTAGCTTTTCTGTACATAAAATGTATTTAATTGCAGGAAAGTGGTGCGTGAAAACTTAGCAGAAAATTTTCTACCTTTTTTTTGGTGGTGGTGTAACTTGCTGATGAATTCTGCATTGTATGTAGCTGGCATACAATGGACATTCAGGTTCTCTTAGAGTCCTTTAGGAAGGTTTGAAATTGCATATTGTTTTTAATTTGGAAATGAAACTGTCCTAATTAGAGAGAAGAGAATACAAGTTTCGGTGCTTTTCTTTGGTTTATTTGTTTCAGTTTTACTTGTCATGATAGAATAAGCAAGTAATGTATTTCAGACATTGAATTAAAAGCAATTATGTTAGAATTTAATGCATTCTTATTCTGCATTAAAACAAGAAAAGAGGTTTCAAAGCCTTAGCCTGGTAAAGGCGAACACTTAATAAATGCAGACCAGAATCTTTATTGTATTAGAAACAGAATCTTTATTGTATTAGAAACAAAAATAGTAAAAAAATTAATTGGAGAACGTATTGCAGTAAAACACATTTGAGTTTTTATGTATTTCATAAAAGCTCTGAAACACAACTGACTTTTATCTGGAAAGCTTAGGCAGGAGTTCTTTTGCATTTGATATAGATTTTAAATAGTTAGGTTGGAAGTGTATTTTTTTTCCTTTAGATTACAACAGAGTGAATTTAATATATGTGCAAATGTAAATAGTTATTTTAGCACAGTGAGTCTTCCTTGAAGAGTTTCAGTGGTATGAAATTCTTAAGAGCAGATATTGTTATTTAAAAATAGCCTGATTCTGACATCTTAATTCAGTAATTGAAAGCATTCCATAATTTAAACTTCAGTCAGCTGCTAGAAGGCAAGGACAATTATAAATTGATGTCTTTAGAATTGCATTATTGTCTCCAAAGTAAAGCCTGCACTAAAATTAAAATTTGCTGATTTGAATAACCTTCGCTCTTTATGTTTTAATATAGTTTATTATGTTGCGTATTGGAGATACAAGAAGGCAAACAAAATAGTGAGTGGAGCAGACTTAGACTATTCCCCTCAAATGAATCTTGCATAAAGTGACTTGAGAGTTCTGGTTTGGGTGCTAATATTAGTCGTGGTTCATACAGTACATTACTTGCTGTATAGGAATGTATCTTACTTCTGGGTTGCTGGCTAAAAATTACTGCACATATAACTTTTTAAAGTTAAGAAATTCAGTTTCTTATTAACTGCTGATAGCCTTTTCCTGATAAAATGCAAAGTACTTTTTCTTTGCTATGGGAAAATTTTAAATATGGCTCACTTG
>VWYH01008580.1:0-18193 GCA_013399365.1 Pampusana beccarii | reverse complement strand
CAGTAAGCAAGCTGCATTTCTTTTGGTACCAACAGCGATTTTAGTAAGTCTGTACTACCACAAAACAAGCTTGAATTTAATGAAACTACACTCTGCAATTTATACAATCCCACAGTCCTTCTGCAGTGTCTCACCTGTCTCTGCCACTACTGAATTTGAAGTCCAGATCCTTACTGGGTTTCAGCCAATGTATAGCCTGTGCTAACTTAAAATACGTAAGAAAGACAATGTTTGAACCCCAAAAGCGGAAAGAATACTATTTTTCACAATTGTTTTCACATATACAAGCCTCTAGAAGATTACAAGGTTACTTTATGAATCAAATGCTAAATACAGAAATAGTGTTATCTCCCAGTAAAATGCTGTCATCTCTGAAGGATGTGTTGAGATCCAACATTATCCAACTCTTCATGGTAGTAATTTTATAATATTTTGTCTGCTTGGAAATAACAGGAAATTTTAGGTAAGCAGAATCTTAATTACCCCAATTAAGTTCTCATCCTGCATCCCTAATATCACTGGGAGCTTTGTCATTAACCTCAATGAGTGCAGGATAGATTCCTTGGAATTTAACTTGGACACTCAATATTCTTGTTCTAATGAAAAATGCATTAATGAGCTTCATTGAACTACTCCGTTTGAAAGAAGCATCTTCAGCAGTCAGTTTCCCTCAACAGCTTAATGGGGCACTGGTGCATTAGTGAGCTGGGACCTGACACAAGAGTGTTTAGGTCACTGTAAGTCTTTTTATTGACTCTCTGAGCTTGGTGTTCGGCCCACCAAGGGAAGAGCAACACCTATTGACTCACTGCAGGAACTCCCTGTGGTAAAGATGACAAAATGTGTATAAGCTTTTGAAATTCAAACTGGGGTGGTACAGCTGAAAGACTATACATACTGGAATAAACACAATTAAAACAAAAATTCTTCCCTATAATTAAAAAATGACACAAGTTTTCTATATAGTCTGCATGCAGGATCTTCAACCCTTTTCCATCACTACCTTTTCTTCCAGTCATCTACTGGGACACATTATGGGAAAACTAGTAATCTTCTGTGACCTTCATTTTATTTTATTTAATGCAGCAGACACCTCATGCTGAATATGAAATAAAAAATATGCAACCCAGGAAAGTACTTTAAGAAAAAAATGCCCTTTGGAGGACTCAATTTCAGTCTCGATACATAATGACACAGATTTGCCAATGACATTTGAATAAAAATCTCTATTATATATATTATTGTGTTCAAAATTCTATTCTGAATTACTAAATTTAGAACAGCCCCTGTAGATCACGGCTGAGTCAATGCTTTATAAATGTGAGAAATACATATTTGAAATACATGTGAAGTTAGAGCAGAGTAACTGTACTTCTCATCTTTAGCCACATTTTAGGAGAGGATTTCTGTTTCAAATAGCTATCCAACTGGTAGTAGTAAAAAACATTCCAAGTATCAAAATACACTCTTTGTTTACACAACAGCGGCTCATGTATTGCTAATAAAGCCTTCACAGAGAAAATAATGTTAATTGCCCAAGCAAGGGAAGCTGGCACTTGCAGATGTTATTTTGTCTTTCCCATAGCTCTAAGGACAATTAAGAAGTATCACTTGTTGCAGTCCCTTGCCTTTGAAAAACTAGGGGGGGGAGGCTGGGAAGGGTGGAAGGGGAGGTGGTGAGTGCTGATGACTATTATCCCTGCTAGTAAGTGCAGAGTAACAAATCATCACCCAACATAATATCCATTGATTTTCAGTTAACTGCTGTCTGAGCAACCTGCCTGAAATTCCAAACACTAAATGCTGAGCCTAATTTGTAGCTGGTTTAGAGGCGCATCAATTTGGTATAGGTGTAGCTGGTCAAAACAATAGTACAGGGGTATTCAAATTTGGAAGGGAGGGGACTTATGGAAATCCCTCTCCCTAATTAAATCAGAGAATGAGAGTTTGAAGTGGTAAATAATAAATCACAAAGAATCCTCAATCTGGTTGTCAAGGAAACCAGTATGCCTCTGCCATAATTGCTGTGAGCCCAATCTTGCCCTTTTTGACACCAAACCTTATCATGCATTCTGGTCAGAGACTGAGAAAGTAGCTTTTCTGTTGCTCCCAGGCAGCCCTGCAACTCGCTGTTGGCTCATCCGAGCAGGGACACACCACCAGTGCATCCAGAAGTTCACCAGTGAGCCCCAGCACACCGCCACCAACCTAGAAATGGGACTGACCAGCTTGATTGTGGTGCTGGAAGATGTTAGCAGCTGTGTTTACCAGAAGGGCATTCCTAATGTACTGTTTCTAACATCTTGAGCCTGGTGATCTCAGCCTGTCACAAATCCCAGGAATGTGTAGCTCCCTTGTGCTCCTGCCCCATGAGCACATCCTCCTGGATGCAGGAATCAGCCGTTCATTTTACTCAGGGATGTGTAAGATGCTTATGAAAGAGACAAACAGGGAAAGGGAAGTACAAGACAAAACAAAAGCTTTCAAAGGCACAACAAAATAGAATAAAAATTGACTCCACGCCAAGTTATTCAGATAGCTTACTGAATCATTGTCCTCTTCCTCTGGGAGGATAATTACCTTTTATAAACATATCCAAACTTGTTTTTTCCTTCTGTTCTTGGTGGAATCATACATCACACCACTGGACACACACCAAACTTTGAGCATATGCAGTTCCCAGCACTTCAACACCAGGAAGGCCAAGAAGGAGAAAAAGCTATATTGGTGTCTCTATCTCATCCTTCAAGAAATCCTGAAGCATATTTTAGAGGAAGTATCTTCAAAGTAAGGAAATAGGAGGAACAACGGGTAAGTACATTATGTTACCAGCTGACTTTAAGCAAAAGAAAATCCAGAGAAACAGGGAAGGGTTGTGGGAAGGAAAAATATTAAAATCTCCCTTTAGGAACTATAGAGAGAAAGAGACAACTGGAAAGGTTTCTAAAGGAAGAATTGCAACTGATTCTTGTTTGAAATGCTGCAACTAGTTGATTGTCTCCTTGCTGTTTTACCAATGGATAAATATTTTAATTCCTAATCCTACTCCAAGCAACAACCACCAAAACCAATTTCTTTAATATATTTTTATAAATGTAATGTTAGCAAACTATGATAAAAATTACGAGACTGATAAACCCTGGTGATTTTAATCCTTTGCTGTATGCCATTCCAATGATCTTTGTTTCTTTCAGTACTTAAGGAATGGAAAGGATTCAGCTCAGAACCCAAGTTTCAATGGGACACTCTGGATACCCACTATATAGTTCCCGAGCTTTGTCACGACATTACATTTAGGTAAATGTAATTTACCAATGTATTTTTATCCGTTAGTCAAAGGAGTATAACATGGTAACAGCACTTTCTTCTGTCTGTTCAGCTACTACTCAAAGAAAGATATTTATTTAGTTTTATTTACTCTAGCAATTGTCATATCTTTTTTTGTTGTTGTTGTTGCTAAATAAACCAAGCANTTGACCTTTGTTCCAAAAGAGTTAATAGGATCAGAGTATCATGAGTTAATTCAGGCTGAAATGGACTTCTGCCTCTTCCCATTTGTACAAAATGCTCTTTAATCCAAATACCTCTTCCAGATATAAAACCTAAATCACATATAGGAAGAATTATTCCCACATAATTCAAAAACAGAAGCCCCTGTAGTTGTCATCTCAGTTAAAAAGGTACAATTATGGATTAATTACAGCCAATAACAACAATGCATATAAATATCTGTATCACTCTATATGCCTCTAAAACTCAATCACCATAAGGAAAAAAAAAAGAAAAAGACAAATAAAGGTTTCCATTAGAAAAGATAATGCAAAAGCAAATGAATATGCCATTTAGGTATAAACACATTCATTTGCAAAATATGCATGTAGCATCCATCAGAAGAAAAAAGGCCTTTAGCCGATTTACAGATAATTTACTATGGCACACTCTTACCACTATTTTATTTTTATTTGAAAATTTAGTCTGGATTCCTGAGCACAATGACAGCTACCAGTTTATTTTATGTCTTTCGCTAAATTTCAGTGATCTTGAACCTTTAGGGCTAAACATCTCTGTGACAACCTATTTCTGTCATCCAAGAGTTTCAAATTCCTCAAGATTCATATAACAATGTCACTGGTTTTCCCAGTGACACAACATGCTGGAGGAGTTCAATATTATCCAGACCCTACTCCATCATAATCCACTGTGAAAAAAATACCTCCATCTCTTCTGTTGGTAGGTAGCCATAACAACCTGATATTTCTCCTCTGAACAATTTTCCAGGTGGTCAATTTGATTTGTCAATTCTTTAGAATTTTTATGTCCTCTGTTTGAGCAGTCTCTATCCATCAACTTTCGTCTTCGTCTTTTTACTCAGACTCCTGCGATTTTGAACAAAAGCCTTCAAACTTCTCATTCTCTACAACACTAATCCCCGGACTTCAATAAACTTCGCTACTATGCAGGGAGTTTTTGCAAGGCACTGTTGGTTCTTTATCTGAAACGAACTTGTTTCTCAGACGGCATGAGCCGAAACAGAGGCAGTTTGTCCCGTGGTGGTGGAAGCCAAGCCCGTCCCATCTCTTCATGCCTGTGCCAGCCCATGTGCACAGCAGCCGCCACGCTGCCTCCCTCACGCTGCGAACTTCAGCTCGCTGCCTGCCCTTCAGCCTGGCCAAAAGCCGGGCTGCAGGGGAGCACTGAGCTGACCATCGACTGCTGCCACTTCTGGGTTTGTTGGGTTGGACGTCGTACCACTAAACTGCACATAAGCAGTTTCTGAACAGTTCTGAGCTCAAATACAATTTTAATTTGTCCCTGTACAGTATCATGCAGAAATATCCACAACTCTCACCTGCAGCAGTTATGAGAAATGGCTGTTAATTTTAATTGGTCTACGCTAGCTTTTAGGGAAATTATATCTTCAGGCTTCATCACCTATCTGATTAGCCTCTTTTTGCAATAACCATTGCTATTCATCTACTAAGAAATACAAGCAATGAGTTCTGTATTTCCTCACAGATTACCAACTATATTAGGAAAAGATAACTGGAAACAAAAGAGAAATAAAAAATTAAAGGCACTTTGAAATAAACTGGCTCTATCTTTGATAGGCCTCTTTCTGGGAGAGCAGGATGAGACTGAAAACAAACTCCCAAACAGCAAACCACAGCATTCCCTTTTGTAAAAATCACACAAACTTTGTGTTGAGGAACAAGCTCTGGGTGCAGGACAGTGCTCCAGTGGCTCTTTTCTTTCCCAACTCTCCTTCTAGGTGCCTGACAGAATTAGATGGAGTTCACAATCCCCCATTCAAAACAAAAATGAAAATTGTCCTGGTATCAGATTCAACATAAAAACATCCTAGCTGTATGGGGCTGCTAATTTTAAAGGCTGCCACTACTAATGATTTTAAAAGACAAAAAAATTGCCATTGTCATGACAATTCTATAGACTTATAAATCAGAAATCCTTCAATTTTTACAGTTCAATTTTCAGCATCTCCTCTTACTCTTTGGACACCAACCCTGTAACAGCCACAGGTGACAAGTGTATCAGAAGAAGAAAGGAGGGTTATCTCACCCAGGTAGTGAGACCTTTCAGAGGCCTTTCCCATCACTGTTCTCCACCTGCATAGCAATAAACCAGCCAGTGGGACAGTCACAGGAGCTAAATTTGTTCAAGTCTTGTTCAGTAGGGTTGCTAGAACTAGGACATCACAGAACATCACAGTGGACGCAGTTTTACAACAAAAAACAGATTTGGCCCTAATGTGAAGTACCTGACAGTACGGAGTCTAAAACTTAGTTCTGAAGGTCTATGGCTTTATGAAAAGTAACCACTAAGACACCATCAGAATAATTCAATGAACTGGAATCCACGGCTTCACTTTTTTTCTGAAAGTATCACATTTTCTCTTAGGCTTGCAAACAGTTTGAACAAGTGGCCTTTGCAAGGAGCAATTTAGTCAACAAAAAACTATTACCTTGTGAATTAAAACTACTTTAAATAGAATCTATTGTGACCACAATTCATATTAACATGGCAAGCCCTTACAGAATGCCTTTTCAAGGAAAGAAATATATTCCTTGTGTGTTCAAGTATAGAGCCATAAACCATATGAGACTCTATTTATTTCAAATTTCCCATGATGCCATTTACTCCAGCTTTTAACCTTTTATGTGACATTGAGCTATTTCACAATCATAAAATAGTAGAAAAAACCTGTTAATTTGAAAGGGACACATTACAACATCTCTCCCCAGCACTATAATATTGTAATTTCTTTTTTCAAGGCAAACCAGTTGAAAAGTGACCATCTGCTAGTCTGTTAGCACTATTCAAGCAAAGTAATGCACAAAATGTCCTCCTTTCCCAGCAAGAGTAGGACCATTAACTGAAAGGAATTTTGGATATTGTCATGTGACTTTGACAGATTGATTCACAACAAAAGAGAATATGAATTTATTTAATTACTGTTAAATATACTGACATTACAAGATGATGATACAAAACTGCTGTACATCGTGTGACACTTTGAGCAGTACAAGAAATCTGAACCTTTCAAAGAAATAAATTAGTATTATCAAATTTCCAACGCAAATTGTGTTCTTCTATTTTGAGTGTTAAGCTAAATGCAAACACACTTTTACAAGTATGGTTCTATTTCTCACTTCAAAATATACAACATGCTTTGGACACTGGGTAAGTTTTCAATATCACTTAAGGTCTTGAATATTTCAAAACAGTTGATAATGGCAGTGAAAGAGGAAATTCTACAAGCTCTCCATGCTGATAAATATAGAACTTTTTGGATGAGTAGTGCTCAATGGAGCCGTAATCTTGGCTGGCACCTGTACATGATACTATAACACATACAGCTAGAACTGCAAGTTTGTGAGAATAAATTAAACTAAATTCACATTCATGTTAGCACTTTAAAAGATGTTGTCAGTACAACTTTGTATGCATGCAAGCCACTGCACTTTTGAAAGTTTTACCCAAAATGTTTAGAATTCAAGCACAGTGTCTCTAAAGGTTAAGAGATACACTGGCTGTATCTTAATCGGCCTTTATCTACATTATTCATATCTGTACCTTCTCAACATACCAAACTAAACTGGAAATTAGGCTGAAAATGAAGTAACTGCACTTCGAATTGTTAAATTCTAAGAGAGTTTATCATATCTTGAATTGTGAAATATAGCAGATGTCACATGCCATTACCAAAATGTATTCCAGTTACCTTAAATCTGCAGTATATTTTACTTTAAAAGCATTTTTCTCTTCTTCCTCTTCCTAGCTTCCCTCTCTCTATCAAAAAATAATGAAGCAATTCAGGAATTTACACTAGTATTGAAATACTTGCTAAATACAAAGGAGTGTTTCTCAGCTCTTGTTTGGAACAAATAGATCTTTTTGACCAGTTGTTAGTCATATCATCACAATATGACTACTTCATATCCATTTGCCCAATAAATGTGTAAGTCTTACCGCTTTCCTTATTTTTATTNCAACAGCCTCATTCACATGGCTAAAAACCCACCTACTTCATACTCCAGTAAGTCATGACTAGGGAGCACCACTCACTCATATGCTGGATTCTGGCCTTTTATGCCTAAAAACTTCCCCTATTCCATAAGAAATTTCCCCTGCTTTTTAGTGGTGTTGAGTTTTCCCAATAACTACACATTACCAGGCTTCAACTGAGTCAAGCAGACCTTGCTCACGATGTTGCTCGGGATTCAGTGTATACTTTTAATAGAAATTCAAGAAAGGTTGTACGTTATTTATGTAACTTCTTTACTAAAGGGTCAGATAATTCGGTGCTATTTTGCAAGGTGCAGAGAAAAGTTGAAGTCAAACAGTAAACTCCAAAAGCTATGCAGAAGATGGAGTAATCCTCCAAACGTGTTTGGGTGCCACGCAGGAATTCAAAATCGGTGTTACCTACAATTGCCATAGTTCTTGGACTGGCTGAATCAGACAAGACGGGAAGGCCAGGTGACACTACAAACTTATCTTGCTGTGAAAACATAATTGTTAATTCTCTGTGTGGCTCTAATTCTCATACAAAAAGCCAGGCATGCACATAAATATGTATTTATTAGCTGTTATGCTAATTTTGTTTAAAAACATCAATAGTTGATCAGCTGAAAAATGTGTGCAATTTTGAAAGGCTTTTGAAAACATACATGTCTGACTTGACCTTATGACCATTTTCTCCTTCAGGCAAACCAATATTATAACCAGAACAACACAAGAGGATGAACATTGTTGGGGAGTTGCTCACTGTGCCTGTCATACCCCGTTAATGCAACTTTGATTTGCCTTTGTTCTGACAGTAGCAAACAGCTGCTTGTAAATGAGCCACAGTCCCTGGGCTGCCTCCCATTATTCCACACTTTTGTTTGACAAGGGCACTTGCTGTGGGGATTTTGGGGAGAAAGAGTGTGCAGCCTATAGAATTAGAGTTAAACCACAGGCAACCCAGCTTGAATGTTCTTATTATATTTTTTTTTCATAGCACCAGCAAAGCAAGAATAATAAAGAGAAAATCTCTTGCTCTGTGAGCAAGTCAAACTTTTATTTTTCCCAGTGTTGATTTCATAATCCTAAAACTATCTTATAAAAAGCAAGTCATGTTTCCATAAATCCCCTTTCATGCAAATCTTAACAGAATTTATATAAAGATGTATTAAATTACAAAACGGGATTAACAAAAACAGATTAATATTGTTTTGTTCATCCGCTGCTACAATTCATCAGGAGACAATATGCAGCTACAGCTAACAGCAACTCCAACAAATGCTGAAAAAAACACAAAGAAACAATCTGAAAGATTTATGCCAGTTTCCACAGGAAATTGATTTATTTTTGATAGGAACTGAGACAGACCAGTCTTCCAGAAAGAAAAGCATTTCATAAGCAAATTACTGCTATGATAGCTGCCCATTTAAAGACAAGCAGACATTTCTCTGACTTGGAAGTTTTATAGTGTTGAATTAAACTATAAAATCAGTTTACGCAGACATTAGGATAGTATCTGGTGCTATGAAATCATCCCCAAGCCTTCATTTTCCATTTTGACCTATGATCTCAAAGACAGTGAAAGCTGTCATTTAGGATAGCCTGTTTCTTTGTGACAACTGTTGCTTTTGAAGCCATGAATAAGCAAGGAATAGGTGGCAAATATTCAAAGTGATGGCTGATACTAAGGGAGGAGACAGCCAGTGGCAGTCTGCAACCACAGATGAATCACAGCAGAGTGCTTTCAAAATTTGCAAGTGAAGAAAGAAGAGGTGCTGACTTTAATGTCTTTCAGGCTCTTCAAGGAGGGTCACTGAAAACAATGAATGGAAATCAGTCCAAAAACCTTCCCCAGCAGCCAACTGCTTATTCCGAAGGGACAGTCCCAATTGTTCAGATTTTTATCTCATCAGCCCAAAAAGCAACTGAGCCCTTCCTGCTCTTAATCATTTGCTTCCTAGTTCTTTGTTAAGCCACTGGAAGAACTAAAATCTTCATCACAAAGGCCTCTGCACCACACTAAAAGAAAACCTTACAGACATTTCTGTAATCTTTGATTTAATTTCTGAGTCTCTAGGTGTTCTCAACAGAAAAGCAGAGAGGACCGTTAGACAAGTTTACGGATCTTCCCTAGACAGACCAAAAACTCTGACTGAGCTTGGAAGATTACATTTACGACCATCTAAGACAGGGATAGGCAGCCTTCTACTCTCTTCCCTCTTTCAGCTAATTCAGCTTAAATCTTGCTCTCCACCACAAATCCTTCAACAGCCACCTATATGCAGGTAAGAGAAGTCTTCCCACATTTCAGCTGGTACTTCCAGTTTCCTTGTCAAATGCCGGTTACAAAACACATAGTGACATACCTGAAATATTCTAACTGAATTACACTTGAATTATCCACTTCTAAGTAGTAGTCATCAACAACTACAAAGTCTAAGAATAATTCATGATAACATTCACTTTCCAATAATGCATGCTGAAAACACTCTGGTAGTTGACTGCCAGAGTGCAGGACAGGAGGTTGTTAGCCTCATTTGTATTCAAAGGCAGGCAAATCACTAAAACTCATTTACATCCTTCCATCTTTCTTAGAGCATGTCAACAGCAGGTGGTCTATCGATACTACCTTTGAAATAAGTAGGTGGTTTAAATTGCCTTCAAATTTCAGTAAAAACCCTGAATTGTAGAATTGACATTGATTCTTAACTTTTCTGTTTTCTTTGTGTGGGCTGTAATAGAACATAAGTACGGCACTTACTTTGTTCATGTTTTAATCTACATTAAAAATAAGTTTTACACATAAACCTAAAACCATAAATCTTGAACGTTAGCAAAGATAGTCACAGACACAAGTATTTCAGCAAAGTGAGTTATAGAAGTTTATTTGCAAAGGTTTGAGTAAAATACACAATAGATTATGAAGGGCTTCTATAGAATTTTTTTTTTTTTTTTAAGGCACACATTTTTAGGATAAGCAGATGAAGACTGACTCTTGAATCCTTCAATGCATGTGTTTAAGTTTCCCTGCTGCTAGCCCACTGGAAACTACTA
The DNA here is from genome assembly GCA_013399365.1 of Pampusana beccarii. Classification (NCBI taxonomy): domain Eukaryota; kingdom Metazoa; phylum Chordata; class Aves; order Columbiformes; family Columbidae; genus Pampusana; species Pampusana beccarii. Next base: position 7,615 of record VWYH01008580.1, on the reverse strand, counting down.
CTCTGAACAGATTACATTCACTATACACTTCTAGGGACATATGTCTCCTATTTTTCTTTGTGGCACTGTGACTATTCCTAGCAGCCAGTTTAAGAACACAAATGTCTGTTGTTAATCAGGACCAATTTCTGATGAAGTGAGAAGAAACACTGCCTGCGATGGGAATCAAGGACATCTTCATGCCCAAAAGAGTACACAGCCAGCAGTAAGCAACATCACAAATGTGTTTATACAAAACCAGAATAGATTAAATTAACTAAAACCAGCATTTGGTTGCTTTTCCTCTGTGATGTTTGCTTTCACATTTTGACAAGTCCCTCAGAATTTCTGTGAAATTCAGTGTCCGTCAAAATGAATACTTTGATGTCTGTCTTCAAACTTCTATAAAGAATTGTGCCTTTTGAAAGCAAACACAGAGGTCAGTAATAACTCCCCAGACTCTGCAGATTATGGTAAATTAGCTCCCACATTTTGGAGAGCAGGTGGAGAAAGTGTAATACACTGTCCCAGTATCCCTGAAAGATGAAGCTGGGGTCAGTCCCCACAAATCCATTACAACCTGAGAGAGTTTGTTTACAAGCCTGTCTGGCCTCAGTTGAGCATTAGTAAAAACTGACATGCACAATTTGCACTTAAAGATTAGAGTAAGGTTTGTTTGCTAATATATACACATATTTGTTTATATGAAGAGGATTATTTTTCTATGTGAAAAGGGGTCAGGATGCTGATAGTAGCCCCTGTGCTACTAAGCATAAGGGAGAGGATTCTTCACGAGTTAAAGATTGTTTAAAGACCAGGCCAGTCATTAAGCTGTATTTACTGTCTAGACAGGAATAGCTCCACCTAACCATTCCCAAAGGTTGTTAGCATTTCTAAAAATTAAGCAGCAGCAGGAAAAGGTTAAGATCAACTTACTAATTAAGTTACGCTCACAGAAATCTGGAGATGAGAATGTAAATTTGAATGGCATCCCCCAGTCTGAGCAGCGATCCCTCAATACAGGTCTTCCTCCAGGAAGGAAACCTTAGGACTGAGCCTCTGTGTGCAAGGTCGATACCCAATCACAGGGCTGCACAAAACCCCCATCAGCTTGAGACAGAAAAAAAGAACCCCCTTGGAATTTATCTAAACTACCAGCAGACAAAAGCAGTGTTTTCATTCTATTTCTGTACTGTAAATATGTGGTCTGCTGGTAAGTACATTCTCTGGTCTTTTTTAGCTTTTGGTGCTAAAAGGTGATTTCAAGATAACTGCCAAACAATGAGGCATGTTCCATGCCTAAGTTACGATGTTAATTGTATGATAAAAGCAGAGATTTAGGTCACTTCCACGGTGCTTAGCAAATTCCCGAGGGCACTTGACAGGAAAACAAGAGTTCCTCAACCGAGCTCTGCTGGCAGCAACTGAGATAAAAGAGATCCCTTCTGGTGACAAGAATTACTCAGAAATTCCTTAGCAAGTGGTGAGACAGGATTGCCTGAGAGATCCCTCAGGCTCCCAGGACCGACAAAAGCTCTTCTGCTCTACATGTAGGTGGAAATGATGAGTAAAGCTCAGAGAGGCCTTTGGTTTCCATTGCCACACAGTGCTCCTACGTATGATACACAACATCGTTTGTGCTTGTTTACATACAGGAGATGAGAAGAGTGTGTTGATGCAATAATTAAACACTAAGCCAAGGAAGAACTGCATGAGCAAAGAATGCGTGTCATACAGAGCCACTGCCCTCCACACTGCTTCAAACAGAATGGAAGAATGTAAATCCAACTGTTTAGAATCACTTCAATTGCTGTTTAGTCAAAGTTCGATTATGTAAATTGTCAGAAATAAACCTATGTTTAGAGAACCAATTTATCCGAAGTTACATCTGTATTTTTTTCTTAAAAGTTAACTCAGTGACTGGTAATCAAACATTGATAAACATAATTTAAAATTCAATTTGCACTTCCTTTTGCCAATTTGTAGATATATGTACCTTTACCTCAATCATTTTTCATTTGAGATTTTTGCATTTTTCCTCTTTTGTTACACTAGAAAGGGTAAATAAAGTTCATTCGGTTGGTTTTGTTCTTTTTCTAATTAAACAAGTATCAAATCTTGCTCTTACATATGTTGGACCTTTTTTGGGGAAAAAAACAGATTGAAATTCAACTAAGCATGCACCTCTTCAAATCTTGTGGATTATTGCCATTGAAATTGTTATCCAACTTGTTTACATTACAAATGGACATATTAAAAAAGCACAGTATTTTCTGGAATAAAAAACTGAATTGCTTGACCGGATCATGCAAAATTTTAAAACCAGTTTCATCTCATCCTCTTACATTCAAAAATTTAGTTAGAGATCAGAAGAAAAAGCATGTTTTTCCACATTCACTGTTCCTAGTTAACTTTAAACACATTTGTCACAGAAGTGGAATAAGGAGAATAAATAGAAATTAAAAATAAATCCCAAACTATTTCTATGCCTGCAGATGACAGCACTCATGCCTAAAGCTAGTTTAGCACCTCCTAGACTTCTGTTCCAGATCAAATCAACGCTTTCACCATTCCTCTTTCTTAGAGAGGGAAGAAGCAAACTGGTAGCGCTTGAATATTGCTTATTAAATGGAAAGTGAGCAGCACCTGCCAGGGAACCGCAGCACCTGCAAGCACACTGTGTGCGTCCCCCCGCCCTCACCTCCAGCCTCCCTCCCTTCTCAGGCACCAGGGAATTAATAAACCAGCTCTGATTCCTGACATAACTACTGCTAAGCAGACACTAATGACTTCCCCCCCCTTTCTCCTACTTCCCTGTGGGTAGAAGTTGATAATAAATTCTGTATATGGCACTGGCACTCTTACTGGGGAGAAATAACAAACTCTGCAATTCCACCTCTTCTTTGCCCATCTCTCTGGGAGGGCAGATTAATGGTGAGGGAGGCCTACCTTTTCTCTCCATCTCACTCAGACAAAAGGTTAATAAACCACTCAGCATTTGCTTTTTGCCAAAATTATATGTGTGGATTAATTAGCATTTCCTAGGTAACATATTAATACTATTGTGAGTTCTCAATACCAGATTGTTCCAGAGACCTATTATAAAATTGTAACCCAAAGGCAGTTGAGGATTCATTCATTTTAGAACAGAGGAAATAATTCTGGCTACGACTACAGCTGTAACTTGGCCTGGAACTGAGCACAGAAGACTCCTGCATCAGATCAGAAGCATGACCAAGAGCTGTGTGACCTACTTAGCAGCTTTTACTCTCTTTTGAGATCACTGGCAGCAAGCGTTCATGCTTTAAGACAATTTATACTTGATGGAGGCTGGAGGATACATATCTAACATCAGTATCAGGCTATTCTAGAACAGCACCTTGCAGAGCTTCTTGTACCTTCCACAAGCAAATTATTGACAGAAGGGGCAGAGTGGACCTATTCAGCCTGGAGCTGAGGGTGACCTCAGAGGAGATCAACGTTCATCCTCCATCAAGCACAGAAGACACCCTCCAAGTTTCCAGCTCCTTGTGCAAGTGCATCTGGCAAGGGAGTATTTTTGTGTAAAAGCTGGAAAATGGCACCAGCAGCAAAACTAGAAGCACTCCTGGAAGGTTCACCCTTGAAAGATGCTAAATGCAGGTTCAAGTGTTGACTTCCAGATCTCAGGTGGAAGGAGATGCCTGCAAGTAGTCCTAAGTGCTAACTCAGAACTAAGTCCCAGAAAACACACATTTCCTACTAGCTAGCAGTGGACAACTCCAGGTCAGACTATCAGCAACTTCAGATCCCATTTGTGGGTATGACCAAATGTACAAGGAGCACAGTGACCTTAAGAATGTGGGACCATACACCTAATGCTAAGCAAGACCAAGACTGAATGTCTCATCTTCAAATCTCCCATGCCAATTTTGCAAATGTCTAAAGAGTGCTGCTTCCAGAACTAACAACTACTTACTGATAAAAAGTTATACTGAAAAGATAAAATGCAAAGATCGGCTATATACACATATGCGCCAAAGAGGCCAAAAGTAAAAATACAATGACTATAGTATCTCAAACAATCTGTACAGCCACTTCTATATTACTCGATTGTATTTCCAGGAAGGCATCACATGGTTTCAGAGCAAGGCATCTGCCAAACTAATGAGAGCCCAAGAGTCAAAACAAAAGCAGAAATAAGTACTAAAAAAAAAATCAAAAATCCCCAGACTGTAAGTAAACTTTACTGTCTAAAACTGCAAGTGCTTAAGAAGAAATTACTTCTTAACTGAAACAAACACTTACAAAAGACGACTTTTTCTTCATCTGGTGTTCATCAGAAACTTTTGCTCAATGTCAAAGCAGCAGCCCACAATTTTTGCATCTTCCAGCACAAAATAACAAAGGGATGCCACTGGGGATGGGAAAAAAGAAAACCTTGAAGAGCTGGCTCAGAGTAACTAACTACTTCAATCTAAATTTTACTCAGTTCAACATGTTTAGAAGCGATGCAGGTTGGCCAAGAGCCATCCTCAACCCAACAAGTGTACCTCACCAGCTGACATGACACAGACAAGAGCCCCCGACACCTCAGGAGGAAACAGTCAGGAACAGATTGGGTAAATTAATGCAGCACTCCAGGTTGCGTGCCTGGGCAAAACTCTTTGTTCTTTGGCTCCGCTTTCAAAGTCAGCATTTAAACCACTTATTCTTCAGGTCAGATTTCAAAATTGGTGTTTATGTTTTATTGTTTTACAGTTCGGCAAGATCAAGCACAATTAGCTTATAAAATACTATACTGCCTTTCTTCAATGTTGAGGGAGGGTGAGGAAGTAAAATGTAACACTGAGTAGTTACACACTTGTGCAGCTCTGGGCACACTCAAATTTTATGCCATCATATACTCCAGCAGCTGTTGAAGTTACCATGTAAACCAGGACAAATAAAACTGTGCAGTCAACATCAAAGTAAACCTTGCATTTGCAAGACCAGACCAGGCCCGCTGAAATGCCGGGTTTCTGCTGCACTGGGGAGAGTGGGACTGGGGGGGTGCCAGGACACAGGTGTGCAGCAGGCACTGAGACAATTCGCTTATTGTAAATTTTACTGGATCGTCTTTTTTCTCTTTCTCTTTTTAAATAAAAACTTTCAAGATGTTTTCTTGGATCCACACTGAATTTTCTGATCAGAGAAGGCTGAACATACCAAGTCAGAAGTCAGGATTTTGAATGAGGGAGAAGGGGGCTTCAGAATTGTCCTCTGCTGCTAACCGGGTCAGTTTGAGGGCCCCCATGTTTTGTACCAGAGCCTGGAAGCTGCCACAAGGTTGCCAGGGGGGTCTGGAGGCGCAGGGGGCTCAGCATGTGAAGCCTCAGCTCCTCTGAAGCAAAACGCCTATCACATTACAGAAATGGCTCTGAATCTATGAATTTCCATTGCATGGAGTACAAAAATCAATCCAACAGAGGGTGAGGAAGTGATTTATGTGTAAGTACCTACAGGAGAGAGAGGCTCACTAGTACCAGTTTCAACAAACACAGCAAGCAGAGGCAGAGACAAGCGGGACACAAGGCAAAGCCCCAAGGAGCTGTGCATGTTTGAAAGTGGCACGCTTTAAAGCGATGAGGAACACTCCCCGTCCTTTGAACACAAAAAGCAGTTCCTTCTGACCAGTTCCGAAATTCAAAGTCCACCCTGGGTACATGCTGTGACATACATATGAATCGCTGAACCTCTGTAGAGGACAAACAATCCAAATAGTGAGCTTAATCCAGGATCTGAGAAGGTTACTTATTGGAGAGCGAGCATTAGACAGTCTCAGATATTTTTGTTGAATTATCAGATTAAGGAACTTGTAGTGGAATGGCAGATCCCACTATTCCTAATGACAAAGTTAAAAAAATAGAGACAAAAGGAAATAATGATCAACATCAGAATTACCCCTCCTTAGTTATTTAACATAAGAAATATTTCAGTGTAGTTTGTAGCTACANAGCGATGAGGAACACTCCCTGTCCTTTGAACACACAAAGCAGTTCCTTCTGACCAGTTCTGAAATTCAAAGTCCACCCTGGTTACATGCTGTGACATATATATGAATCGCTGAACATCTGTAGAGGACAAACAATCCAAATAGTGAGCTTGATCCAGGATGTGAGAAGGTAATTTCTTGGAGAGCAAGCATTAGACAGCCTCAGATATTTTTGTTAAATCATCAGATTATCTGCAGTGGAATGGCAGATCCCACTATTCCTAATGACAAAGTTAAAAAAAATAGAGACAAAACGAAATAATGATCAACATCAGAATTACCCCTCCTTAATTATTTAACATAAGAAATATTTTGTTGTATTTTGTAGCTACGCCTAAGAAATTCAAACCCTATAAGTATTTAAGAGGTGCCAACCAGTGGATCACACATACTTTTTGATACAGTCTAGTGCTATTGGTTTTAAAAAATGCGTTCATGGGCATTCCAGTTATTCCTAAAATAGGGAAAAATATGAATGAGGAAATTATTGTTATTCTACATTATTTTCCATAAGAAACATAAATTTAGACACAAGCTATCAATCTTAATAGAGGTCATTACTTTTAGAAAGCTTAGTCATGAGTTCTATAGTCTATTCTATTTTCTCAGTAGAAACAGACTTAGAAACAGGATTGCGTCAACTCCTCACTCCAGACCGACCTAGAAAACCCACAAATGCATGCATGCAGTTTTTTAAGATCTCAGTTTATGTTCTAGCTATTACTACTCACTACTTAAAATGATGAGTTACCAGATTATCCATTCCAATTGCTTATTAAAGCACGAACAGGGTATCTCAAGTCTGTCATAGACATAATCCTGGGGGTGCCTCTTCTGGTCTCTGGACGACACCACACACATCTCAAAACATCAGTGCCACATTACCCTTTCAGTTGCACGAGGTACCTTCCAGCTAATAGCCCAATTAATCATGAGGATGTACTTGAAAAGGAAGCTGAAATCCTGTTTGGATAATGAAGCAGAGATTATATGATGCCTAAGAAAAAAATGTGCCATACAAGCACAAATTGAACGTGTTCATTATAGTGGTACAATACACTTATTAGAACTTTTAAAAATTGACAAAATCTTAATTATAATTTTACAAATTGACAACTTCAGGTAAAAATGAATGAGGATAGATGAAGGGGTCTGAGAAATCTAATAGGGTCAGATTGTATGCTGTTGAGAATCCACACAAATTAATTTTTATTTATAGTTATTACCTCCACAAAGTTGCTCAAAAACTGGCATCTTATTTTACACATAGATCAGATGGAAGAAGTTGAAAATTAAGAGGAAAATGTCTTTCTAACTGAAGATAGAACACATTTTAATATTATTGACCTACAATTGTCAAGTCTGAAAATCCATTTTATAGTCTCTCTTCAGAGTTTCATTGCATATTAAACAATATCTGAGTCCAGGCATATGAGGACTCTGGTGAAGTTGGATATGGGACACGTCCACAAGCTCACCCCTGATGTTCTCACAAAAGATGTTACATCTGCATTAGTTCTTCCATAAACGTAAGGACTTCACAAATACAGATTAAAAAATGATTATGCAATCTGCATTTACATCCAGACAAGTGATAATTCATTGCTTATTCTTACTACTACT
>VWYH01008579.1:241350-338887 GCA_013399365.1 Pampusana beccarii | reverse complement strand
CAGGCGGGAAGCCACGGTTTACCCCCCCCACCCCCCAAAATTGCCGGGGGTCCCGCAACGCGCTCCGTGTCCCCTCAGCTCCGGGGTGCAGGGCCGTGCAGGCCGGGACCCCCGCCCCCCCCGACGCCGTTCTCCCTAGTCCCAGCCGTGTGGCAAGGGCGCCCCCTGCCGGGTGACGCAGCGCTCCTAGGGGGGTGGACACGGCCGGGCGGTGCGGGGGTCGGGCAGAAATACTTCGCTCGGCAGCGGCAGAGGGGATTGAGCGGGGGATTAAGCTTTGACTCACCGCCCAAATTCCTTATTAGTTCATTACTACAGTATGACGCCGGGGCAGGAGCGCGGGTTGATCCCGGCTGCTCTGCGGGACGAGGAGTGGGGGGTGACCAGCCTGTCCAGCACCTCCACCCGGGTGCCACTCGCGGGGTGCCCATGGTGTGATGGCCGGGTGAACCTGAATGTACCCACTGGAAAAGCGGCCCAGCTGGCCAGGAAAAAAGGTTTTGTGGTGTTCTGTGCCAACACCTTTGTTAAAAAAGAAAGAGAAGAAAGCAGGAAGCTTTTAAATACTGTATGTGTATGAGTGGATGCTGCTGGAAAGCAGCAGTAGTGTATCGTGCACCCACCAACACGCTGAATGGACTTTGCCAGCTTATTCCTTTATTTAAAATAAATACTCAGACTAAGAGGGGCAGCAGCTGGTCTGCTGAGGGGAGCCTGTGACCTGCTGCTGGTGGGCCTGAGTGACCAGCCACTGCTGCCCAGCACAGGGAGTCCCAGCTCCTTGCTTGGATGGGGGAGCAGCATCTCCTCAAATGACCACGCACCCCGTCCTGAGAGGACAGTGCCCAGAAGTGCCCATCTCCCTGAGGGACACAGCTGGTGCCTGGGGCTCCCCGGGCTCAGCCAGGTCAAGGCCGAGGGCAGGGGGCTCAGACAGGGCTTGCCAGGGGGCTACCCACCTGCAACACTCTGCATATTTAGGAAACTTACGAAGGATAAAATGCAACCAAGCTGAGCAAATTCCCATTACCAGACTGGCCTCACTCAGGTGAACCACAGCTCACTAAGAAACATGATTTAATCTTTCAAAGGGAGTAACTACCTCTGTATTTATAAGCAGATTATTGATATCGACAGCTTGACCATGAGTTAGCCACGTGCCCTTGTGGCCAAGAAGGCAGATGGTATCCTGGGGTGCATTAGGAAGAGGGTGGCCAGCAGGTCGAGGGAGGTTATCCTCCCCCTCTACTCTGCCCTAGTGAGGCTGCATCTGGAGTACTGCATCCAGTTTTGGGCTCCCCAGTTTAAGAAGGACAGGGATCATAGAATCACAATGTCCTGAGTAGGAACGGACCCACAAGCATCATCGAGTCCATCTCCCGTCCCTGCATATGACAACCCCACAGTTCACATTATATGTCTGAGGGTGTTGTCCAGTCTCTTGAGCACTGTCAGGTTTGGGGCTGTGACGCCTCCCTGGGGAGCCTGTTCCAGGGCTCCACCACCCTCTGGGTGAAGAACCTTTTCCTAATGTCCAACCTAACCCCACCCCGGCACATCTTCTGCCCTTCCCTCTGTTCTGTCACTAGTCACTAGAGAGAAGACTTCAGCGCCTGCCCTTCCTCCTCCCCTTGTGAGGAAGCTGTAGATTGCAATGAGGAACTGCTAGAGAGAGTCCAATGGAAGGCTACAAAGATGATTAGGAGTCTGGAGCATCTTTCTTATGAGGAGAGACTGAGAGAGATGGATCTGTTCAGCCTGGAGAAGAGAAGGCTGAGAAGGGATCTTATCAATGTTCATAAATATCTCGAGGGTGGGTGTCAAGAGGATGGGACCAGACTCTTTTCAGTGGTGCCCAGTGATAGGATGAGGGGCAATGGGCACAGACTGAAGCACAGGAGGTTCCATCTAAACATGAGGAGAAACTTCTTTAATGTGCCAGAGCACTGAACAGGCTGCCCAGAGAAGTTGTGCAGTCTCCTTCTCTGGAGACATCCAAAACCCACCTGGACACATTCCTGTGCGATCTGCTCTGGGTGAACCTGCTTTAGCAGGTGGGTTGGACTGGATGATCTCCAGAGGTGCCTTCCAACCACAACCATTCTGTGATTCTGTGAGATCACTGCAGCCAGATAATTGATTTCTACAACAAGGGTGAAGATTGGAGCTGCCGGCTCGTCCCATATTAAGCTAGGCCACCTACAAGAAACTGAGAAAACCCTGGCTAGAAGTAGTCAACACTTGTTTAACTTGTGTTTCTCAGCATGTTGCAATGGAATTTTAGCAGGATTTCAAATACTGCAGAATGTGTTTACACTAACCAGTAGGAGTTAATGCTATTTTATATGCATTTAATTTAATTTAATTTCATTTCCCTATGAAGTGTCATTTTTAACCTCCCTTAAATTTTTATTATTTGCACACTTAAGAAGAGAAATAGAAGTTCTATCTGGAGAACACTGATCTGCTAAACACAAGGTAAATGCAGTTCAGAAGGAAACCATTTATGCAGTAGGGCTTTGCTAAAGGAGCCAAGACTTCACCTCACCATCCCTTTCTCAGTGTGAGCATCTGCAAATCACTTAAAAGAAGAGGGGCAATAGTTTCCAGTCAGAATAACTACATTTATGCTTTCTCAGTTCAGAAACATATACAGGATATTAATCATCACACTCTTTGTATAAATTGAGAATTATTTGCATTGATGTGAAATCCTTTTCGCTTCTCTTCCCCTAATTAATGAGCAGTAGATAGAGGGTGCAATTTTTTATATAAGCTGTCTAAATACAGGGAAGGTAGAGCTCTATTGGTGCGGAACTTTGTCTAGGGTACATGTGTACTCTAGATGTGTTTCTCTTCTGTCCTACTCAAATGTGAAAGCTCATATTGCTTTAAATCAGTACAAACCCTTAAGAACTGTATAAAGAAATTTAATTAGGGTGAATTACATTTTAAGGAATTTAGAAATATGTGCATGAGTTACAGAGTTCACTCAAATTATGACTGATACTGGTAATGCTGCTGCTAATAAAAACATTAATTCAGCTCATGAACATGCTCTATCCCTTTAATGACAAACACATTTTTTTGAAGGAAAAGGGTTGGAGTTTGGTTTTGGATTTATTTTTTCTTTTAACCTGTCAATGTGAGCAGTAATTCTTTGACAGAATGATTTTGATCATATTACTCACACAGGTTGGTTGTACTGACCAAGCAATTAGTAGGAACGCAAGATGTGTGATGTGAATCATGTCTTTCTGTATGTTTGCACAATATTGTTCAATTAGTCCCTTCACCTCACTCATACTCTCAGTCCTGCTCTAGAACAAATGAAGATTAATAGCAATAAATGTGTTTCTGTATGCATTTGTGTATATTTGCCTAAGAAAGTCTTCGGTATGAGCTGTTCATTCAGCTTGGCCATGTGGGAGAGTGCATTCCCTAGGTGAATTCTGCTGAATTTAAGAATTGTCAGTATTTTCTTTACTGAACTATGTATACTTTGACTGTAATGCCATTCTGCCTCTCTTCTGCCCATGACATGGTGTCTAAACCACGAGCATGTTCTCTTTGGCTGAAAAAAAAAGCAAAAAACTGTGATTCTTCAGCTAGGAATTGCTGCCCATTGGGTGTCCAGCCAGAGCAGAACTTCCAGTTTAGTTTTTGTCCAAGAGGAATAGAGTTTGTGTGCACAGCTACTCTGCCAACACAGCCAACGTGTGGTGGTACCTGTGGACAGTCAGATGATTCACTTCTGAGCAGCAACACTACTTCAGTCCAAAAGCTGGTGTTGACTCAGCCATAGGTGTTTGGTTTTGTCAAAAACGTAATAAACATCAATATTGCTATCATCACCAGATATTAGAAGCAGCAGCCTTCTGTTTGGATTGACTTGACAGAAACAAAGAAGTCTGCAAAGGGCCTAGGAAGTCTAAAAAGCTCCCTCAGAAGACATTTGGAAAAAAGATACAGCACAATTTTATCACAACTGTGTCCAGAAAGGTTTAGTAATATCGTTCCTCCTCTCATTTCTTTCTAATCCTTCTATTAAGGACAATTATTCACAGCGGAGAGAAATGGCAGGTACCATCACCATGGATTTTCGTGACAGTGTTAAAAACGAAAATAGCTGTTCAATGCACTTAAAAAAGCAAAGGGCAGTAGCAAGATGGACGCCAAGAAGCACTGTTTCCAGGTGGCTGGATGTGCAGTGTGTTGAGCATGGGCAAACAAGCTGGGCGAGGGGAGCTCCAGGGCCCCCTTGGCAGCCCTTGGGGTACAGCACAGGGGTACGGCCACCTCGTGTCCTCCCACCTCTGGCACAGCAGCTCCATCTCTGCTTAATAATGCCTCTGCCTGGCTGGCTTGGCCTATCTTGTACAGAGTCCAACAGCAACTAAAAGATTAAAAATGAGATCTCGACCTAATTTTTTGTTCTCTGCCTGCTGGAGATGGAAAGACATCACTGCAAAGCAATCACCGGAAAACTTCTTAATATTATTCAGTGTGCTGCTACACAATTATCTTGCTGGAAACAGCAACTGTATGACTGCAGAATACTCCTATCTGTTCTCCACCCAGATAGCATGTGAATGTATTGGTTCATGTCCACATACAAATTTCTGGAGAATTCAGGCTGTTATGCCCTTTTCCTTCCCTCCCCGTTGCCTCGGGCACAGCTGTACTGGACGGAAGTTCAGAGAACTCTGGACTTGCATGGGAAATGCTGTGAATTAATAGAAAGTCTTCAGATCCAAGCACAGCCCACCTCACCCTTGCATGCACATATGTACACACATGTACACATTCCAAAATCTAAGTTTCCTGAAAACAACCCACGGGAGATGGAGACTTGCTGGAAGCAACATTAAGTACCAAAATGACTAGTATTGTTGTTGACAATAGCACAAAATAAAGTGCCTTCGCAATGAACTCCAGGGCCCTGTCTATACCAGGCATACTTGCAATCCTTTCCAAAACTTGATTAATTCATATCCTTCCTTGGAACTTGTGCGGGCAAAGTTTGTGCTAGGTTGTGGAAACAGAGCTCAAAGGTTGGGTTTGTTTGTCTTCTTTTTTGTTTGTTTGGTTGGTTTTTCCCAGAGAAGTACTCAAGCCTGATTTTGACACTCCAAAAGCTTTGTCTTTCTCTTGCAGGCACAAGGTAGTCTTCTGATACCTTCATATTCTACAGTTCACACTGATTTATTTCCAGAATTTATTTTCTTGCTTGACACTATCAAAAATAATCACATTTTGTGATAAATAGTCTATACTGGGAATTAGTACTGGAATTAGCATTGACTGCTAGAGTAGTCAATACTAATGTTCTTTGAATAAAATGAAAATCAGAGATATCTATAAAATGATCTTTCAAAGAAAAATAAAAGAAATCTTTGTGCTTTCAAAGTATTACTGCTCTATTAGCTTTATTTTCCTTCTGCCAGTTTTTACTGGAAAGATGTTTTACTGATCCTGGGAAAAATGTCAATGTTTGGACTAAATGGTGCGATATTTTGAAAAGGTATCGTTTAAAGTAGGCCAAATTATCAGAATTTTCTGACAAGCCTGCCAGTAGCTTTTTGTATTTCTGCTGGGAAATTGTGTGTTAAACGAAATAGTAGCATCCAACGTGTGCATTGCTCCAGCTACCATAGGCCAAATCAGAGATCAGGGCACCAAACAGTTCATCTATCAAAAGACATATCCCTGCCTCATCTAGGGAGTTCATAGCCTAAATATATCACTAAATAGCAGTATCTTTGATTAGATAAACCCTAGATAGATGCAGGAGATGGCAGAGGCACCAGCAAGCCTCTCCTCGCCTCGCCTCGCCTCGCCTCGCCTCGCCTCGCCTCTCCCCTCCTCTCCTCTCCTCTCCTCTCCTCTCCTCTCCTCTCCTCTCCTCTCCTCTCCTCTCCAAAATTTTCGTCGGTATGTAGGGGAATTTAAATCTTCAGTGTTTCTACCCACATAGGAAAGACAAATCCCCAGTGTTCCATGGCTCATGCATTCATGCAATCCCTGTTGCGTATGACTGATAAGATTCTATGCCTGTGATGGACACAGTATGCACCCTGTTATGCCTTAAACAGTTGTTTTTGCAACTTCTGGCAGGGAGGAAGAGATAAGTGCTGCGGAGGCAGGACCTTTTCCTTGAGGCCTACCTATTTGCAAAATGGAAGCATCAGTCTTTGGGATAAAGGCGTTAAGGGTGTCTGTTCCTTGAGGCCTCATTAGTTGGGCTTGAACAAAAGCAGGGTCATAGAGTGATCACTGACCAGCTAGGTGAAATAACACATCACCACCTGTCCCTAGAGGACCAAATGGCTCACTTTTGAGATCAACTGACTGACTTCTGACTGACTGACTGCTGAGAAACACTGACTCTTCTGGGACCACCAACTCATTTCTGGAACAATCTCCTTAGCTGGCATGAGGAACAAGCAGAGAGGGGAGATGAGCCGACCTCTCCTATCTCGCATGCAAATTAACTAAAACATAAAAAACTTCTCACTCAGGACACTTTTTCATCGCACCCACCACCCTGACAACTACAGAGATTGTCACTCGATTGACTGACCCTTAGAGTGGTGAAATCTTAGCTTTCTTCTGATACATTAATATATCTTTCTTTTCTCTCTCTTTGTCTCTTTCTAACTTTATTCTGGGCACGTAAGGGTAATATCATTGTGAGTTTCATTGAAGTCTTCTTAAGTTTTATGATATAGTTACAAGCTTTTGCTAAGCCACTATTCACTGTAATTCTGCTGAGGTTTTAGTAAATTTGCGATTTAATTGAACCTCTTGAGTAACTGTCGTTACTCCCGGTTACCGCACAGAGTATTTAAAAGTTAATACTGCCCTCACCCCTCTGAGTGCGACAGGACAATGCCCATTTTAATTTTCCATGTTTTGTTTATCCTACAATACATTAAGCTCATGTGGGAATACTCCAATGGATTTCAGCATTCTGCCTTTTATTCAGGAGAGCTGGAGAAACTCATTTCAGATTTAAACAAGCTGTCCTGCTTTTGGAACAGCAAACCACAATGTGAAAATACACAATGTGAACTAACAAAAATTGAGTTACCATTCATCCAAACAGAAGGCATTTTATGGATTCAAAGCTATAATTTAGTTTCACCTATGACAAGGCAAAAGCCATTTTACCAACTACTTTCACTATCAAGACTATGACTCCTGATGGAGTCAGGGCACCTTTCATTCTTGATTGAAGTCTATAAATGCTGGAAATTAACTGGATTACTATAGAAAATTTGTTCCATTACCTAATTGCCCTCACTGTTAAAAATGTACATAATGTTCCTAGTTGGAGGGCATGTTTGCACAGAAGTGTTTGCACTGAATTTAGTTGCTGTACAGGGAAATGACATGTATATTGCCAGGATGCAATTCTTAGTAACTACCAAAAAGTGAGAGATACGCATTTGGTGCTCCTCCTGTTTAAAACTGCTTGTTGAAGTAATATTTACAAATGTTGGGGCAGAGGCACAATGTAAATTCCTCAGCTGGCAGCCCCCACTGCTTTGCATCTCACCCAACACTACTGAAGATAGCAGATTGTTGTGAAAAAAGGTTACCTATCTCTAGCTGCTTCCAGGGAGGCAAAATGGGTTTGTTTGTAGCCGTACACATATCAACAGCCAATACATAACCATTATACATATTAGTGTAGATTTTGGTCATCTAGAGTTGTATAGATGCCCTGGGACTTTGGCCTAGAGGCAAAAAAAACAAAGTGCCTTGAAGATGAAATAATGAAACCAAACATTTTAGGGTTGTGCGAGTGGGAACACAATCAGAACACCATGCAGTGACAGACCAAAAGGGTGTCAGAGCCCTCTTCCAAGGAAGCAAAGAGCTGGAAGGTACCACAGTCCATTTGTGCATATTAGGAGAGAAAAACAGGGTTTCTGATGGCCCCACTATGCCACCATTTGAAAATCACAGTTTGTGTCAGACATCTTGGTAAGTAATAGCTTTTCTGGTGCCCACAGGATGCCACCATGCTGGGCCAATGTGCACTGCTATCCTACCTAAATCCTGGTGCTGCCTTGACATTTCCAAAATTGCAAGAAGTCAGCAAGGATCTGTTATTAATCTGCTTTGTATGTTTCTCAGTCTCCAGCCAAACTGTCACCTAAAAAATAAGAGGTCATTCCTTTTGTTTTTTTTTTGTTTCCTTAATCCTTTCTTTGTTCCCCACCACAGATCATTTCCACGTGCTGACAATGGCAGCTGGAGCAAGGACCTGGTTCAGAACCGTCATGTACTTTGTCAAAAGGCTTTTCCACAATATTCCTTTTTCTTTCATGGGTGTCCTTTTCCTGCATGAGAAACCCTGCTTCTCCACACCCTGCACTGCTTTGGAACTGCATTTTAAAGCCAAAGTAGGATATTTTGCAAACCACTTTTTTTTTCAAAGTTAGAAAGGGTGAGCATGTAATGAGTTTTTAAAAAAAAAAAAAGCAATCTTTACCAGGCAAGACTTTTCCTCCAGGAACACAAAAATGATGCAGATTGGTACCTGAGGGAGGTTATTATGTAGCAGTATACCCTGCCTCCACCTCACTGGGAAAGGCAGAGAGGCACTTCTGATAAGACTCCAATCTGTGCTGCCACTGCTCTTGCTGAGACCCTGCAGGATCCCAAACGCAGCCACCTGCATCAAGGGCCATCATTTCCCACAGCTGCAAGTTAACATTGATCTTCTTGTGGGGCAAGGCAGGGACTATGGGGCTCCAGCTCTCCCTGAGCATCAGCTGAGCATCGCCAGGGCTATTTACTGCTGGGAGGGTTGGGCAGCTGCACTGAAGCAGCTGCAACCCAGTTTTAGCTCAGAGAGGGCTACAAACTCTTGCTGTGCTGGGGGGAGAGTTGTTGCTTCCCTGGGGAGCAGTTGCCAGAGCAGAGCAGTCCTCACTGAGCCCAGCCACTGAGGCATGGGCCTCACCACTTTTGAAGACATCAGAAACCAGCAAGGCCTAGGAGCTGGGAGCCTTTTCCTGACTGGGAAAGTGCTAGACCAGCTCCTGCTCCCAGGTTCTGATGAATTTGGAGCTCAGCTGCTGCCCCTCTTCTCAAGAGGCAGAAGCAGACTTTTCTTCAGAGCAGCAGCTTCAGCTTTTCAATCCTGCTGAGCTCAGCAGTAGCCCAGCTGAGCTTTGAACCGTAGGCTGGCTTTGTACATGGATAAAAATAGTGAGGCACGAATAACATTGATACTGAAATAAGGGTAACTGTCTCATTTCTGGTTTTTGTTTTTCTGTGAAGCCCTCACAAGGCTAATGGGGCAGAGACTAGAAGTCCAAGAGCAAAAATGTTGCCTCAGCCACAGCACTACATGGCCCTTTGAGCTCTCATTTGTTCCTGGACAGGCTTCTTGGACATGCAAAGTTTCAGGTGGACTCTGCTAAGGAATAAGGAGAAGGCATCCCAAAGCATAACCTCAGCCCACCACTGGGATTGTAGGAAGGAGCTGAACTGGGAATGGAGCCTTCCTTTCCAGCTCTGATGTTTAAATGTTCCCCATTGCAGTGGAAATCTTCTAAGACAGCTCAGCTAAGCCAAAATACAGAGAAAAGTTTGTGAAATTTCATCCTTTTGAAAGAGCCCTGAGCTTGCCTCCTACTCATACCCAAACCTAATCTTATCCTGAGCAACAGCCTCAGCCCACTCCCAGTCCAGATTTGAACACCATCTCCTCATGGACATTTTCCCTGACATGAGGGAATTTCATTGTGGTTATATTTCTCTGAATCTGAAACCACAAATGAGTGCCACACTCCAATGAAGTGACCTGGTAAATGTAAACAGAGTGAACGGCACACTGATATTATTAGTCCATTTCTTGTTCCTCTGCTCAAGACCAGTCTTGCTTTTTGAAACCCCAGAGGTTCTTATTTATCAGCATAACATTTGTTTAATTTGCCACTGAATTCCAATGATGTTTTGCCCAGGAGACCTGTCATCCTAATGCAGAGCTTCAAATAAAGACTTATATTCCATGTGCCAAATACTGCTGTCTTTCCTACTAGGATAACAAATTTTGGCTCTAGGAATACTGAATTTTATTAACAGACAACCTGTGTTTTTTCACAGAAGGCCCCACAAACAACGCTGAATTATTTCTTAAGGTGGTGTGCAGAAGTCCTCTGTTCAAGAGGGTTGATTTTGCAACAGTCTCTTCCCAACAATCCCAGGATATCCTTCTGGCAGGAGCCCTGTGTCTCTTCTTATGGAAAAGCTTCCCATGCTAAACATTGCTCCACCAGCCATCTGATGTGGTATTTCACAGCACAGAAGGAGCGGTGCGTTATCCCTTTTTTTGCTGATTACATCACACTGTGTACCCACTTGAGGCAGGTAATATATTTTTGTCTTTCTAGGATGGCAAGTATCCACCAGATAATTTATGGCACTTTGTTGCTCTGAATAATTGCACTTGGTTGCTGTTAAATACCACATGCCCAATAAATGTTTCTGTTCCACGCATCTTTCCAGCATCTGTCTTAGATTATATCACCTGTGTAAGTAAACAAATAACATTTTAAAAGTAGCTGATCCTCTGCAGACAAAGTGACTTCATTTTCCTGTTAAGTGTGCAGCTTTTCATCACTCACTACCTTTCTCACCTAAATTTCGGTCTTGCAGAAGCTTACCATTTTATTTACGAACCATGCTCACCCTGAATGTACCCAGAGACCACACGTGCCTCGAGCCCAGACATGCCAGCTCTGTGAAGAGGCAGGGGCACAGGCATCCCCCATTGCATCCCCATTGACGTCACGGCAGGTCACACAGAAAGCCCAAAGCAAGGCAGCAGAGCAGGCAAGCAGGCAGACAGAGGAAGAAGCCCTGGGGCTCAGGAGAATGGGTTGACCAAATAGAGGGTCACCAGGAACAGAGGAAAACCAGATCTAACTGTGGAAAATGCCAAGGCCATTTCTGCTTTGACAACAGCTGCAAGTGCTCTGCCAACTTTAGTTTCTGGCTGCCTCTTCCTACATTTTCTGTCCCCCGGACAACATGCCAGGGACTGGGAGGGAAGTGCTGGGACCTTCTCTCAGCACTTCCAGCATCTACTCTGCTTAACACTAGTTGCCTCCAATTGCTTGTGTGCTCGCATACTAAAAGCATCGGATTATCATATGCCCTTCGGAACACCACACCTGGTGAATCTGCAAAACCAGAGATGAGCAAAACTGCTCTCTGCTAGCAACACCATGGAAGTAGTAGGTCAAAAAACAGCCTGGAAATTATTTCGCCATTTTGCTTCTAGTAAACTGTAATGCTGAGGTGATTTGTTTTTAAGGAGTTCTGGCATTGCTCCAAAGGGCTGCGTTTTCCAGAGATGAGCTATCCATTTCCTCCGGTCCTTTAAACACGGCTGCAGCTGAACTTCTAAGCCAGATCATCCCAATTTGTCAGGCGTGAGATTATTGCTGGTGTGCAAAATGGGACAGAGAATTAAAAATAACCATGCCGGTAGACATGAAGTCAGTTGGTTTAAGGCTTAGTTAGAGGTTTATGTGTCATTTGCAAGTACTTGAGTTCCAGAATAGGCTGTTCAGTAAGTCTGTGCTGTAGGGAGCTATGCAGTACAGATCTGACTCCTTTGCTTTTCAAAGGCCAGGTTAGGATATAGAAGCACGAAGAAACACCCAGACACCCAGTTTAGAACTGAATAGCTTGGTGGTTTAACGGCACATGATGAAAGCCAGTAGCATACTTGAATATGCTTAGCTCAGCTTAGCTCAAAGCGATTGTGTTGCACACGTGTAAGGCTGTATCCTACAGTGCAGCACAGCAAAGACATGATCCACAAAGGCAGAAGTGACTGAATCCAGCCACATAGAAAAGATGCAAGTGAAATTTCAAAAATCTAGTTTCCTATTGTTTTACTTATTTTTGCAAAACGCATTTTATAAATGTTAGCATTTTTGACTAGGGAATTAGTTAAGAAAGGAGAGATCTTTAATCAACCATACAAGAAGAAGAAAGCAAAGTACCAGAGTAAAAAAAGATCATGTTCTTCCTTCTAAAACTTATCATTTTTAACATGAAAACAATCTGTTTCTCAAACTATTTCTTACTTTTTCCAGAATATATGTAATTCTTCCCTTTTATCGCTCAGCGAATGCCATACATTTAAGTGCATTTCATAGTCCTTCTGCACCTACTAATGACACAGGCCAGACAAACTACACTCACATGGCAGCAGAAGCTGTTCACGTATCCTAAGCTCCTCTTACTTACTCTTTTTCTTGTGTATATGTTTTTATTCCTATATAAAGAAATGGGACTTTCTGTGGTCTTTCAGTGCATATTTAGTGCAGAAGATTTACATCACCTATTTCTTGTGCAGAAATAGATTTACTTTGCATATTTCTTGTGCTATCGAGAAGTCCTTTAATTTTGAACACTTTAGAATACATTAGCAATTAATCATAAGGCATGTATAATCTCATGTATCATTTTGCATTCGGATATTGGTAGTTTTTCTTCAGTTAAAGAGCTCTTCATTACCTTTTTTTTTTCATTAAATGTACATGAGGCCTGGGCCTGGCATGTGCTTGGAGCCTGTGCTCACTCTCTAGCAAACTGGTCCTTCAGAGGGGAAATGAGGGATGTTTAACTGTTAGAAACAGTTTTAGTGGAGCTGATATCCTAATTCTGTCATTCTTATTTAACAATTGCCCCTTTTGTTCCTCTTGCAAGCTAATGTACATCTTCTTTTGGTGGCTGAGATGCTCAAAGTGTGAAAACTAAACTTTCTGCTCACCCCAGATAGTACAATTGCAGGAGTTACCATTGAGTTAACATTAAATATCTGGCAGTTTTTCCTCTGCTATATCTGAAATACCCGGCAAGGATTTGCTATTCTGATGCTAAGGAGAGGGACAAACCCTAAGTGTTTGAGTTGGTTGGTGGTATCCAACAGACAAAAATGTCTCAGTGCCCCTAGGAAAGGACCCAAGATTTCATAAACTTTCTCTGTAGGTTATTTCTCCCTTAATTCTTTAGTTCTTAAAGTCTTCCCCCAACCCTGGTCCTGCCCACCCTGGGCAAAGTGGACATTCATATTCACAGCCCATGCCTCTTCCTGCCAGCATCCTGGAAGCGGCATCTGCCCAACCTTTGTTTGGGACCAGGTACCACAACTGGGGTGGCCAGATGCTGCCAGTGCTGGGGCACCAGCAGCTCCTGGCAGAAAAGCATGCTAGATGGGGTGACACAGGAGACGCATGGGTGGGTTATTCCAGGCAGCTCAGGTGAAAATGCATCCATTGTTCAACAGTCCCCAGAACAGCTAATCTTGTTTCCCTGTGCCAACGGTTGTCCTATTAAATGTGTACTTTTCATAGACATAGCTCCGCAAATTTCATCTGATACGTAAATATCAGTAAAAATGAGGCCGTTTATAAACACCTCCTACTCCTTCCTCATCTCCCTCCCTGCCCTGCTCCCAAGATATGCCTGTTGGCAGGGTGAACCCTGCCTGTCATAGGCTTTGTCCACTTCAAACCAAACAATAAAGTAGTGAAAGGCATAATGGTGGTGAGCAGCAAAAGGCAAAAAGGAAAAGGAAAAAAAAATACAAGAGAAGCAGCTATAAACCTGTTGGTACGTGTATAGCTCACCCAATATGGACTAGAACCACCAAATAAATTTCTGCTATCTGGTTTCCAGTTATTTAGCGCCCTACCCTTTATGTACTCACAGGTATTTTCCACAAGGTCTCCGCTTCCATTATATTTAATGTACCTCATTGATTTCAAAACTTGACACAGAAAAGGCCCCTCTGAGGCCTCACAATTATAGCAAGATCTGCAATCTCAGTATCAGCTATTTTGATAGATGCTTCCTGCCACACAGTGGGTTTCAGTTCGGTCAGACTGCTGCTATTCTGGAGTAAAATGAGGACCAAGTATGCAAATACGGCATTGGCTTCATCTGTCTTTCCCATCTGCATTCACACCAGCCAGGGACTTGGGTTTCTGACAGGACACACGGGCTCTGGCATACCAAAATGCAGAGCCTGGTCGGGCAGGAAGGCTTGGGGGCTGCGTAATTTCAATGCTGCCTGGGTACTGGAGTAACTCTGGTAGTTCCAGTCACGGGGAAACACTGAAGAACAAAATGGGATTTGTGTACTGATCTCTTTTTCTGCTCTTCTACCTTTCTGCTCATGTACTGTATATCAAAGTTGGATGGAGGGTTGTCATTCATAACAGTAATCTGATGCCAATCCTGTAAAAACTTCCTTTTAACAGAGATAAGATAATGCAGTCTAACAGTTCTTTAGCTAAATAGGATTAATTAGCAGGAAGGTGGCTGCTTAATTCACCACTGACCTGTAAAACCTGGTGAGAATGAGGTCGCTGGACATAATAGAGCTATTTAGGAGTTTAGGTCAAACTTTAATAACAGAAGACTTCATGTAAAGGTCACTCTGATAGAATAAAATTCTGTGGTAAGAAAATATCACTTATTAAGGAGACATCTAATCTTTAAAATAGTGTGCTCTGTATACTTAAAAGTCTATTCCTTCCAAAACAAACAGTTGCAACATCTAAGCATTCAGTCAGTGGACACCAGACTTTGACATTCAAACCCATCAAGCTTTCATATCCTTTCCCCCCAAATTTGTTATATAAAGCTCACTTTTTGTGACCTTAAGAACTCACAGGAGCTTCAGATTATGCGAATCTTGTTTTATTTTTCATTATATAAGAACCATCACTTCTCTGTGCATATCCTGAGTAATCATCTTGATAAAATGAAGTTTGCTTAAGGATCAGAAAAAATAAATAGTGCACATATATTTCTATAGCTCCCCAGTTTCCCTCCAGCTTCTACCTACTTTTTCACTCTTTTTTTTTTTTTTTCTGACAGCAGCTGTTTGCAAGTGACAGTTTCTACTACTAATACACATGTGCATCTGTATCATTTCTGCCAAAATAATGTTCCTGTTTTCCCCCAGGAATATCTGATTTCTTCCCCAAAATTATCTCCTGTCTCTTCCCCACATTAAGTCAGGAATTTTGAGCAGAGTTTCAATTGATTCAGCTATTATAGTGCACACCATCTTCTGAAGAGCTTGGTCCAGAACCATTTACAGATCAGGAATACCACCTGAAACCACTCTCAGGAGCTAAGTGGACCTATTTTAAAACCTTGTGGTCATGTAAAAACCAGACAAAACATCTGAGGTGCAGAACAGTCAAAAAAATGTATTGATTTTGATATATCAGGTCAATTTGTGTTTCTGCTTCCAAAGCAGAGGGATGAATGGTTACCCCTTAGCTACCCATCTGGGAACAAAAAGATTTTCCTCTCGACTTTTTTCCTCTTTTATTATTCCCTCCATCTTCAAAGCCTTCATGTAGTAACTGGCTAGTGTCCCACCTTTCCTTGCCAAGGAAGCTCGAACATATTCCTTCAGATAGCTAAAAAGGTCGTTATGGTTTGAAAGAAAACATTTCTTCTACCCAGGAGCTCAGCACACCATGTCCCCATTTCTTCGGTCTGCTGCCAATACTGAGAAGTGAGATCGCTTTTCAAGCCCACAGCTCAATAACGAACAGTTTTGTGTGTCTACTACTAAAGATCAGGAAGCCAGACCCACTTTTTTATTTAATACATGGAGCCAGATTCTCAGCTGGTATAAGCTAAAGCAGCTCTACTGGTGTGAAGAAAAATATACTGATTAACACCTGCCAAAGTTCTGCTCTACATATTATGTTTGCAGAGTAAATGGCATAAATCATGGAAACTGTACTTATTTTTTCCATTTGAGACGTTCTTCCCTCAGTACACCCTGGGAAAACATTGTTGCTTTTGCTAAAGTGCTAAGGATTCAATTAAAAAAAAAAAAAAGTAGGGCCAAAGTGCTTCCATAAAACTCAAAAACTTTTCTAGCACCATTCATCACAATTACCTCCACAGCCACAGAGGCAAGGGGATAAGTTGTTCCTCATCTAGAGTTTTTCTCTCCTGTCTATTATTGCTTTAATATGTCAAAACTGGATGTGTATGTGAACAGAGAGATGCAGATACATACGGTACACTCTCCCTCATGTTATGCACCTCTCTCTTTCGCTCTGGTATACAGGGCTCAGGCTACTGGAATTCCCATTAGTTCAGTCTATCCAAATAGCCAGATGATTCATCAGTAGAAAAGGAAAACATCTAAACTTTGCCTGTCTTTTAGGGAACATTATTTTTTTTAAAGTGTTGCACATAGAGAAAAAACCCCACTTAATGCTGACTTCTATTGAATTAACCCATCTTCCGTAATAACAGCATAGAAACTACATTTCTTTACCTTTAAACAGGTAATGTCAAGGAGTTTTAGAGCTGAAAATTGACTCTGCTTGTTGGTCTTACATTGAAGTTCACATATTCAGCAATGTGCTGCTTATACAACATTTTGGGGTATGGATGAAACTTTTTTTTTTTTAAAGCAGGCATGCAAATCACTGCAACATTCACAGTGAGTAAACAAGTACTCCCACGCTGAGAGAGAAGATAGGGATATGTACAAGGTGATAGCACAGCTAGTTTACTTTGAACCTCAGCTTAAATAAGCATTTTTACTGTTTAATGGATACCTGAGCTGGCACAGTGAGGGAAAAGAAGGGAAGGGAAGGCAAAGCAAGGGAAGGGAAATTCTGAGAAATACTTTGAATAGTCTTTCCGGTCACTCCTGCCTGCCTGGGACAGGGGAAGAAGGAAGTGAAGACAGAAAGGGATTATCCTCATGTCATTACAGTCTGCCCGCGCACAGAGAAACCCCTTCCAACAGTGTGTTGAAATGGATACACTCCCAAGATTTCCAGTTCCTACACACAAACCTCTGTCATCCCAGTAAAATAAAATAAAATGATTTAAAAAACAAACAACAACAACAAAAAAAACCCAACCCAAACCAGACAACAACAACAAGCCAAAAACAAGTCAACAACAACAAACAAACAAAAAAACAACAAAAATCTGGCAACAACAAGAATTCTCACTGCTCCAGATTAATCATCCCCAGCATGCTGCAGTTGCTGAGGCTACAGCTGGATAAGCTCTGGTAGCCTCAGAAAAAATCCAGGCTATGCTAGACGCAAAACAAATCCTAGCTGGGACCAGGAATTCAGAAGCAACTGAGGACTGCTGACGTGCCTATTTCATGCAGCACCTGATATTCATACTAATTGCTTTCCTAATTCCCAGTGACATCAGCAGGACTCAAACAGCTTGCTGGTTTTTGGCCATCCCAGCAAGTTCGTTCATGATGATCTGGACCTTGCACACTGAATTTCTGTTATCCAGGGCAGGATCACGCTCCAAGCCACAGCCAGGACTGGTAAACTGGATCACCTAATGGGAGACCTCCTGCTGGTGTCACCCAGGCTCGTTGGACTCTTACCTGTGGGCTCAAACATCTGTACAGCCCCCACAAAAGCACAGGTTCCTGTCCTCCCCCAGCATAGACCTCGCCTCACAGATGCCCTCTTAATTCCCCCAGAATCCATCTCCAGCTCCACCTGGGCACTGTCAATGTCCAGGAAGACCTGCTGGGAGGTTCGGACCTCCATGGTGGTTTACCTTCAGAGCCACGCGGCTGTTTGAAGGTCACTGCTCCAGCTCTTTCACATCCAGAGCTGTTTTTTTTTCTTCCCTGCTGCCCAGGAAATATTACGTTTGAGGGCTCTGTCAGCACCAAGGTTTTGTTTTTACATTTTATTCTTCCCCCTTGTTACCCAGTTCATGTTTTCCTCCTGCTGTTTCTTTGCCCTCGTGAACTCAGAAGCCTGGAACTAACACTTATTTCAAAAGTGGTGGTACAGCTATCAGCTGAAAGCAAGTTTTTTTCCCAAGCCTTGAACATCTGTCAGCAAACATTGTGGGGGAGTGATTGTTGCTGTAACAGGTTGTGTGGAAAAACACAGCAGTGCTGCTCTCCACACCCCACAATCTTCCTCAGATTTGATAAAACCAGGCCTGTCCTTCACCTAAGGCCTATGAAATGGGTGAACAGGAATCTTTGTCAAATGAAAATGAAGGGAAACATTTTAGAGAGTAGGAAGTACAGCTAAAGGGACTACAGGCAAAAAAAAAAAAACAAAACAAACCAAAACCAAAACAAAAAACAAACCAAAACCTGCTCTGTCTAGCTTAAAGGACAGAAATTATTGCAGCAGGATGCTACTATCAAATCTACAAGGCATAACATCATTTATTAGTCATTGTATTGTCACTGATGAGAAAATGAATGAAAATAGTAAACAAAATCAAGTTTCAAAAGAGGAGTCCTGAAAATAGATGTGTGATGTACCCCTCCGGGCATGTGCTGGCAGCTTGTAGGATCAGTTCTTGCCCAGTACCTTGTACATGAGAAACTCCAGTGATGAAAGATCATCAGAACCTACAGACCTTTAACACGTCTGCTGACACATGTCTCAGGTTAGCCTTTCATTTACTTCCCTATTTTAATTGGAGATACAAGGTGCAAAGAAATAAGCTGCACAAGTTATTAGACCCAGGAGAATAACCTGATCTCAGGTGCTGGAGCAATCCTGGGTTTTAACTGTGAAGTATTTGACTAAGTATAGTTTATCTAACCTCAAGGACCTTTCATGAAGGTGCTCTGTGTTCTGCTGCAGCAAAGGAAAAGTAAACATTGTTCCTTTATTAAAACCATTTATTCTAGTGAGTGTCTTTCCTTAGGGTATAAGTGACCCATACCCTCCAGGCATCACTTCTTGCACATGCATGATGGTTTTGCACTTGCACAGAAAGCATTTTGATTTAAAAGACAGATTTCCCCCAAATCCAGGGCTGCTATGGCAGGTCCACAGAGTACTTTGTGCCTGCTCCTCCCCATTTACGGATATGATCCAAAGCACACTAAAACCAGCGTGTGACTTCCCATGCACTCTGTTGGGCTTTAGACCAGGATAACTACACCTTTGTCTCTTTGACTCCCCAGTGAATTCAGCACCAGCCCTACCCAAAATTGGAAATTGCCTAAAACAGGCTGACTGGAACTTGCACGATCTTGGCTTGGAGCAGTCATCTTTGCCACACTAGTATTCAGCTTGTTCTGTATGCTTAGATTAATGGGGGAACTTGATGCTGATGGTGTTTTTACTGATAAATATTTGCTGGCATGGACAGTGTAATCCTCAGAGGCTGGTTTGCTGAGCTACAAAATGTTTGCAGGGTCAGGGGAACTCTAACAGGGATTGCTGCTCCTCAAGAATGCAACCAGAATTGGGACTATGTGGAGACCGCAATGGTGAAGGAAAGTGTCAGAGAAGGAAGGTGGGATGGTGGGGAGGGAAAGGATAATCCCAAACATGTTCATTCCCCTTCTCACTTATTTCTGTAACTGGAGTTCTGTCCTGCCAGCGAGGTCCACCCACTCTCACTGCTCTCTGTGTCCCAGTGCCAGAGAAGTGCTTGCATTAGTAGATAACATATTTGTTTTGAATTGCCTGTGCCATAAATAATACAAAGACATGTTACTGTGTTCTGGGACTGAGTCTCTCCATTTGCTGTTGCTGTTGTATGAGGAAGAAAAATAAAATAACAACAAAAAAAGGAAGAGGAAAGATGTGACAGTTTCACCCACGTAGTGTGCCTGCACACCACTTGCTCCCTTTTTCCTGTACCAGAAAGCATCACGCTTTGACTGGACTCCTATTCTGGGTGCCAGATTAGACCTGTCGCAGTACTGAAGATGTTCAGGCTGTGCCTGGGCTGTGTGACCTGTGCCCAGCATTGGTAAGTGCTGCTCCACCTGAGGTGGAGGTTCGAGCATTTTTGGCAGCTGACTTCTGGGGCAGCACCAGCAGCTTGGTGCTCGCGCCTCTGAGCCGGTAACTCTTATGCCTTTTCCATCAAATTTTCTTAGCCTCCACATGTGATGGAGCAGAGTCAAATGCAGACAGTATTTCCAGGCCAGGTCATTAATCCATTCCTTCCTTGGCCCGCTGAGGTGCACATATAATGCCGTTACAGTATCTGTGTTTCCAAAACTACTTTGCCTTTGGTCTCTATGCTGAGCTTTCCAGCCAAGGTAACACTCGACTCCACGAGCGCGGTCCTTCAGCCGTCAGGCAGAGCTGTCCTCGACAGGAGCGAGCAGAGCCTTCTTTTATGCCTGCGTTCTCAACCTTTCCTCAGCAGGCAGAATAGAAAATGTGGCTTTGGTATTTTTTTTCCATGAAGTCTTAAATGCCAAAATAATTTCTAGGAAAAGTTAAGTTTGAAAGGTTCTGAAGGGTTGACAAAACTGCTCTCTCCCATCTTCTACTTGCTCCCAGAAAGATGAGACCTGAATTTTTACACTGGATGCCAGAATCAGTTTTATTCAGCAGAAGCCTTTAGACTGAGAGAAAAATGCAAAATCAGACAGTTTTCTGCATGAGAAAAAGTGAATCATTGCTGCCTTTATTGCTCATTCCATTTATTAAAACTGCTGGGCCAAGATTTATTTGTAATGAACTCTGATCAGTCACAGCCAGTGATTTCACAATTCATGTTAGTACTGTAGGCATTTGTTGTACTGCAAACAGCTCATTTGCTTATTTTCTGGAAGTATTTTTTTTAATCTGCCTTGAAATTGGTCGCACAGACCTCTGTGGGATTTTTCAAGCTAAGTATTTTTGTTCCCATGGATAGAGGCCATATGTCAAAACCCTTTATTGTCACCAAAGACAAAACCAAAAAACCTCTCTTATTCTGCTAAGTCTTTTCCTTTTCTTGTTCTTTTTTTCTTTTTTTTTTAATGTTTACTGTGCCTTGACATCCTGCATTACTAAACCATATTTCATCCTTCTGTTTTCACTGATACGAATGCGTGTGTAAGGTAAACAACATACTTTACAGATGGGAAAAGATAACACATAAATCAAACTGTATGCCAAAATAGAGACAGTCATAATGAAGGTTGTAGAACCATGTGTCTGCACTGCAATTTTTTTTTCTTTTTTTTTTTTTTTAAAGAAAGAGCTGTGAAGTAGAAATCAATGGGCTTGGTCTTTAACCAAAAAAACTAAAATGCTTTAAAAGCTTTTCATCTGAACTGGAGCTTTTAGACTGGCTGTTCAAATGGCAAACTGTATATGAAAGAGTACCAGCAAAAAAGTGAACCTTCTTGCCCACTTTTTCTGGGGTTTTGTTGTTGGTTTTTCCCTTGTAAGTATTTTACGGTTTAGAAACACAATAAATGGCTCGTCAGGAAATGCACTTCAGGGCAAACATTGCATGCTTCAGGTGGTCTAAGCAAAGCTATAATCAGACATAAATAGGTTGACTGTTGTGTATTTTGCTTAATGGTATGGATAAGCCTTTAAAAAAAAAAGAATTAAATAGAGGCCTTATCAGCTTGGAGAGAGATGTGCCCTAGGGTTTGTAACTCTGACAGATCTTAGGCAGACAAACAAATTCTTCATCTGTCCCACAACCATAGAGTCTGGCTGAGGATTTTTTCCGGCTTCTCGCTTGCAAAGCAAAGCAGAAAGGCTGCAGCCAGCTCCTTCGCCTTCTCCCTGTGTTCCCCGGGATCCAGGACAACTCCGGAGGGGCGTTTACTTTGGTTTTCTGAAACAATTTTAAAACAGCTGCTGGAAGACAACTGAGCGAAGTGTTACAGAAATGGCAACAGACCAGGTGAGGATCACACCGTGCGGTGCTGGCACCAGATGCCTGTTTGGGACGTGGCTGCAGGCGCTGCTGGAGCAGCGGTGAGAGCCCCCAGCTCAGGGTGGGTGGCCAGTGCGGGGCTTTGCTCACAGCCCAGGTAACCCTGCCTCGGTACCCTTTTCCTCTCCCAGGCAGCTTATCAAAGGCACATCACTCTTTAAAGAAACTAATTGTATTACATGTACAAAGCACTGTACAAAGCACTGCTCTGAGAGGAGTTTCTTGCCAACCCTCCCCTGCTTCTTTTACCTTGCCTTCTGGTATGACACAGCCTCATCTTACTCAAGAAACCATGGCAATTGGATAATTCTGTACAACTGCTGTGTTTTAGTCATTCTCCACACCTTTTTTCCTTGTTTACTCTCTCAGTGTCTGTGCTGAAGCTGCCTGCACAGCTGACAGCAGTGGTATCTAATGGCATAACAGAAGGAGGACAGGGCAAGCACTTAGGTTATTCATCTCCTTGTCTATTTGGAGGTTGAACTGTAGCCAAGATACAAATTTGGGGGATGTTGGACTTTTTATGTCCTCTGCCCCCACGGTTCATTCAAATACCTGTTTGCATCCCCACAGACTTCAGCATTAAGAGTGTCAACCAGTTCAGTCAAATACCGGTTTGCATCCCCATAGACTTCAGCATTTGTAATGTCAACCAGTTCTGTGAGATAATGGGTATCCACTAGCATTTTGAATAAACTCTTAGGGAATGTAACTGCAGTCCCAGCCTCCCTGTGAGGAGCCTGGCTTCAGCTAAGCCTCAAGCAGTGATTTGTCCCCTCTGCATCTGGGAAGATGGGCTGGAGTGACACTGGGAGCAGAGTGAAGTTTCCAGCTTGCCCCTGAGCTGTGATTGAGGTACAGCCACCTTCTCAGTGGGCTGGGTTGCACTCTCCCTTCCACACCTGCCCATCACCCTGAGAGGCACAGACCAAATCCAGCTGTCTGGCAGTTTTAGCTCATGACTTGGGCTTTCTACTAGTTTACATTTACCTAATACTACCAGAACAGTCAATTCCTGCTACATTACCTCAAAAAGAAAATAAAACTTAAGAAAAATTTAAAATACTTAAAATCCTATGTAACAGAAATATTTACACAGCAGAAACTTATTAAATAGATAGATCCATCTATCTAAAACAATAATATTTGCTTTTGTATAGTAGTACTCTAGCACTTCAGAGATTTGAAAAAAAACCCACATGTTGGCAGCAAAATGCATGGTCGTGCCTGTACTATAGAGAATAACGACTGTTTCCAGACACCAAATCGGAGACACTCCTCTGTTTTTCTTTTATCAGTGCATAAGGACATCACTTGATATGGGAATACTTGCACCTGGCTAAAATTCTGATTCATTCTTGCTTTTACAAAACGTAGTTATCTGTCAGATACAGAGTTTTTCTGCATTTCTTTAATGTTTCCTGCTGACTCTTGAGGAAAAATCTACATTTTTCTCTTATTTTTTAGAGTCTTTTAGAGAGAAAGGATTTACTTTCTAAAATATTAATATAAACACTATAAATTTCACCCTGAGAATTTACTGTGGGTGCCAGATCTGCAGCTGTAGCCACAGTGTGACCAGATGTCTGGGGGCAAAAAAAGAGGACAACTGCTTCTGCTTAGCAGGATTCCAGAACTGACACCAGCGCTCTGACAAAGCCAAGCGATATATAACTAGAGTAAAAACTGCTTCCATTTTAGGCACTCCTTTTCTCCAAGAGTAGCCTGTTGAAGTCTAATGGCGCAGACTGGCTGAGGGGGAGTAATGCAAACAGAATCGTTCCCGACGCAGATGCAGAACATCATTTCCAAGTTAAGGGATAGCTCTGCTAAACCTCTTCTCTCATGGGCAAGCCCCTTGTCGCTTGGGTAATCTCATTAACTTCCTCAAAGATCGAAATTCCCAGGCAGTCAAAGAGCCTGGTGTGTTTGTACCTACAGTCATTTTTCAATTTGGGAAATGGAGGAAGATTATATGGGCTTTTAGGGAATATAAGTCATTAGGTAGACAATAGCCTCTGTACTAGAAATTTGGACTTTGCCACTTCTCTTGAAGCTAATGGTGGCTGTGTTTGACCTGAACTGAGCCCTGCTTGGCAAATACTGTGTCTGACTCAGTGACAGAAAGGTCAGACATTAGGAAGTACCTTGTACTGTGAGAGCCTCGTCAGTTTTGTATTCCAGGGTTCATAGTTCTCCATTGTCTGAGATAGATAGATATAGGCAGATAGACAGACAGAGTTTGGATAGAGATTCAGGCCAAGTCAGAGTCCCCAGTTCTCACTCGGATGCTCAGCTTTATTTAGAGAACAGAAAAACTCATAAATTTTTCAACAAAGTGCAGCTGAATTTTTAATGTGTAACAAAACAGCTGAGTATTGGGTAGTTTGGAAAGTAACAATCTCAAATCTGAAAGTGTTTTATATGAAAGATGCAGATCTGTTTTAAAACAAACATTGCAATAAATTCAACACTGAAGTTGTTGAGCAGCATAATAGATTTAACTTCCTCCTCTATCAAACGAACTGTTTACGTGGGACACTTAGCCTGAGACTCCACAAACAAAGAGAAGACAAAATTGCTTTATCCTTCCCCGCTTTTTCAGAGCATTGCTTGTGAACCTTATGAAAATCCATAGGAACTGACACAACTGTTTTAGTGCTCCCCATTGCCTTTTTGCCTTCACTTTTGCAAATTGACCTGCTGCTCTATTATTTGCCTCTTAATATCACCAGTGACATTAATTAAGGCTTTAGGCT
Organism: Pampusana beccarii; assembly: GCA_013399365.1. NCBI lineage: Eukaryota > Metazoa > Chordata > Aves > Columbiformes > Columbidae > Pampusana > Pampusana beccarii. Next base: position 314,399 of record VWYH01008579.1, on the reverse strand, counting down.
CCCCTGCTCGCCAAGTTTAACAAACAAGCATGGAGACAAAAAGCTCATTTGCTTGAAGGGGCATATTTTCCCATTCACAGCCAAGTTTCAGGCTGATCCATTGTGAAAACATTAACATTAAAAGAGCAGTTTTTCAATGGAAGTCTGAACACTTGGTGTTTTCTCTGTATACTACAATGATAATTTAGTGTCCTGTTTTTTTCTCAGCTTCAGTCTTAACTCTTACAAAGATCAGACAAGTTCCATATGACTGCAAGGCAAAAAACGTACTTTATTTGTGTCTTGATCCTAGAAACCTTGTTCAGTAAAAACTCCTACTGTTTCCTGTGAGGTTTTGCCAAGCAAGGATTCAGGACAGAACATGGGGATCTTCTCCAGGCACAGGTCTGAGCAGACTTCATAAGGTGAGTGGTGGTCAACAGCATATCTGGCTGAGAATAAGCTCACTTAGGGGCAACTCATCTGAAGCTGCGTGTTTCTTAAAGGAAAGGAAGCTCCAAGGTGGTGTTTATGATCAGAAAAGAGAGGACAAACCACTCGGACTGGGTTAACAGACCAGCACCAGGATTCCTGCATTTCAGTGCAGGAGACCATAGGTTCCTGCTTCTCTTCAGACAAAGAAGCTTTGATGTGACTTCACATGTCCTATCCAAGCTGAAAACTCTGGCGCTTGATGAGTTTGGTCTCTTAACAAGTTACCAAATCTTCTTTCATCCTAATGTAGGATGAGCCTACAGTGCTGCCATGCCCTAGAGGCAGCATACCTTCTGTCCATGGTTTAGGTGCCACTCGGATAAGCAAAGCAGCAAAGCAAATTCTGAGGTATATCAGGGATTTGCTCTTGCAATGGCCTTTTTGATGCCTTCAAGGCAACATCTCACCAGTGTTTTCCCCTTGGCATGTGCAGTTTGTAACAGGGGTCAGAAGGATTGGGTGTCTGAAGTTGTTTTCTTTGCAGGAATATACTGACGCTGTAGAAATGAGAACTGTGAGATAACTCAGTCTTAATAAAAATCCACACAGTTCAGTAAATGGACAAACATTTTGGCTCTAGTTAGTATAATTTCTTTTGGAACAGACAGGCAATGTCAGTGTGCAGAGCAGCAGTGCCCCTTCACAAGTGATTCTTTGCTGCCATAAATTAACGTCTCTTTTTCTCTTTCTATTACAAATATTAATCTGTGTAATTCTAAAAAGCCAAACAGATAATTTTGCCTTACAAATAACTCTAAGAAAGCCTGACAAAACTATGGTAATGTAGCATCATCAAGCAACATGGATGTTTAGCTGTGACATTTCTGAATCAGTGTTTCAGTATTTTGATCAGGAGCAGTGCAATACATGGTTAAATAGGAGTGATTTCAGCAGAGCATATACTGCTTGAGCTGTATGTGTGATACGTTCTTGAGACAGCAGACCCAAGAGGCCTTTCTGAATATCTGTTTGACACTGACAGATAAAGAATGCTGGGAATATAAGGCACCAGCTCATCTATGAAATAACACAACACAACAGCCTCAAGCTGAAAAGCATTTTACCATTCCCAGATGAATTTCTACAGTTCAGCATGCTGTCCCCTAAACCTGCTTCATCACCCTTTGTCAGAGTAGGCAGTGATACAAAGTCTGCCACAGAAACTGGCTGAAGAAATTACAACGGGTATCTAAAAATAACCATCTGCCTTTTCTGGTGCACAAGTCCAGCAGCACTCAGGGAGAGCCCAGGAAAACGAAAGCACAGAGCAACCTCCTCTTCCTCCTCCTCTTTGGTATGGGGCAGCCCTGGGCAGTTTCACTTTCCAGTTCCCAGTTTGCTTGTGGAGTAGCCAGAACTGGTGATCCGTGTCTCACCCGGCACGGAGACATGGACAGAGGACGCTTTCAGTACGGCTACCGACATGTGCAAATAGATGATGGGCAAGAAAAGACTGTTCTTCACTTAGGCTCCCTTTCAGCCACAGGGAAATGATCTAATTCTCCCAGCTGCTCACTGAGAGCGGACAGAGAGGCAGAAAATCGTTTAACATGTAAAAATTCCGTGCAGGACCTTCCTAGGTCTTAATCCCTGCCCCTGCTTTTGAAACAAATCCTCCTTTCTTTATTCCTTTTCTGTGCTTAGTTATAGTTTTTCTTGCCCCACCTAAGCTGATTCTGCCTATTTACTAAATATTTATTTTATTGATTTACATTGTGCAATATGTCAGATACCTGGAAGGAGTACCATAAAAAATAAAACCCAGTAAAATGGTTTTTAAGGATGATTAAGGTCTTTCCCTATCTGCTGAGCTTTAGCAATCAAATGAGTGTAACTTGCTGCCTCTGTATTCAAAGTCTTCAAAGCAATTTGTGAATAAGTAGATTCCTCTCTCTTTACAATATAATGATGCAAGAAATTGAATGTAATAGAAATTACTCTGTTAAAGATAGATTATACCCCAGAAAGTTTACTTGACAGTGTTGTCATCACCAACTTGTGCTAGAATAACTTTGCAACTGGGCCTGAGCTCTATCACTAGCTGGAGGCAGTGACAAAACTAGCTTTAAAGAGCATCAGGGCATTTAATCTAAGGCTGAGGGAGCTGGGTCTCTTTAGTTTGGAGGAGACTGAGGGGTGACCTTATTAGTGTTTATAAATATATAAAGTGTGAGTGTCACGAGGATGGAGCTAGGCTCTTCTTGGTGACAACCAATGGTAAAGACAAGGGGTAATGGGTTCAAGCTGGAACACAAGAGGTTCCACTTAAATTTGAGAAGAAACTTCTTCTCAGTGAGGGTGACAGACACTGGAACAGGCTGCCCAGGGAGGCTGTGGAGTCTCCTTCTCTGCAGACATTCAAAACCCGCCTGGACACCTTTCTGTGTAACCTCATCTGGATGTTCCTGCTCTGGCAGGGGGATTTGACCAGATGATCTTTTGAGGTCCCTTCCAATCCCTAACATTCTGTGATTCTGTGTGATAAGCTTATAGCACTTGGACAGTCAATCTCTTGAATATCCTGTGGTAATTGAAGAATACTCAGAAAAGCCACAATTTTATCACCTGAACATCTTAGTCAGTGGGCACAACCCAGTTAAAATTGAGGAACCTGAAAGTCTGGCAGGTCTGGGGGAAGCTGCATGCTCACAGCTGGATGTGAGTTCAGGAGCTAACTCACAAGCTGCAGTTTCAAACCAGTGAAATCATAACTGGGAGACAGGAGTTTCTGCAGCTGATGGCAGGAATTGCCAGTGTCCCACACAGGGGGAGGAAATGAAGCACAGAGAAACACAGCCTCCAAAAAAATTTGTAGGAGATTCAGGTCAGTAACCATCCACTTAATATCATAGATTAAGAAAGCAATAAGAAATACATGTTTCTATTTTCTGCTGGCAAAATATGTATCTATAAAATGGTTGTCTGGGTTCCTGAGACCTGTAATCACATCACAACTGATAAACAACGGTTAATGAACATCTGCCCAGTAGGAAGAGAAGAGCCAAGACACGTCTGACTCTTGAAGGTCCAGGAGTTGGTTCAAATCCCAGTTTCTGGCCCACGATACAGCACAGAAGAACCCCCGACTGTAAGGAAATCTAACCTACATTTTCACAAATGACTAACAGATCCAGATGCAAACTCTGAGCCCCTTATTGAGGGACTTGGTTTTCGTAGGGTGATCAGTCCTTCTTGAAAAGAAGCTACATATCAAATGCCCCAAGCTGTACACCAAGCACCATTAGTCAGGTGTAAAATACAATGCAAACATGTAAAACAGATGCGTGCATAGATGACTACATATATGTGTGTGTGTGCTTGCAGAACACATTCACTTAAAGTGAATTTGTAATGAGTTCGTGTGGAGTCGAGTCATTTGATAATATGGGAGACTCATAATAAGACAATGATGATTTAAATTAAGTGTGAACTACGAAAACATTGTCAGCTAATTCTGAATAGCTACAGTATTGGCTAAAATAATTGTTTGAGGATTAGAGGGATTAGCTGTTGAGATTCAGTATAAACAGATCACCGCAACAATGCAATTGCTCAGAGGTCTTTGCTCCAGTATACACTCATATTGTGACTGCAAAATGTATGCAGAGCACAAGGTCTGGAAAATACATGCAGAGGCAACGGTAATCAGTAGCTGGATGCTGGATTTCTCTTCTAACTGGACACCAGTATCCTGAGTAGGGGATATTCACCTCCTCTTAGGCTGGTATGGAAACCCTGGAAGACAGCATGTCAGTGAACCTGTGCTAGGTATATATTCAGCCGCATCTACTCCACCTAAATCTCCTTATCTACAAGGCTTCAAGACTGGACAGTGAGCAGGAGGCAGGCACCTCCAGCTGCAAAGAGCAGCGCTTGGCTCACGCCGCATCAGTGACAAGCAGGGATCACCTTGAAGGTGACCCAAAGTCTCTCTGATCTGTTCACACACGTGCGCTTTTTTCGAAACAAAGCTAAATCCTTGGAGTCAGAATGCCTGTCTACAGAAAGGATCTCTTTCTTTTTTGATCTTACAAGATAATAGTTACAGAGAACAACTGCAAACAACCTGCAACATGTTTAGTGTATTTTTTGTTAGCTTTAGCCTCTCTGAAACGCCTGGAGCCCAGCTGTTTTTGGCACGGGCCTGTGGTGCAGCATTGCATGGGCGAAGAACCTGCCCGAGTCCAAGAGGTCTTGTAGGGGTACATTTCCTCCATGAAGAGCACATACAACAAAAAACAGAGGATTTCAGCTATTCACATGCAAACTTACTGAGCTCTGAGGGGCATACATTTCAAATAAAATACCAATATTTGTGCTCTTCAAGTTGACAGAAAGTAATTCCATTTCTTTTTAGTACTTCGTGGCAATTATAGAGAGGTTTCTTGGCTTTGGATTTGCTTTTACAAGCCAGTTGGTCTCCACTGTTTGCTCCTGTCCAGTTAGATTATCTTTTATTGCGTAAGAGTACATAAAAATTTGAAAAACAAATGGAAATTCATCCATTAGCACTGTTAGAAAAAAGAAAGCAGCACAAACTCTGGATGTGTTAAACATCTCTTTCATCAGTCCACCCTCTTGTGTTGGACTGTGACCAATGAAATAACACAGTACATCAATCTTTTTCAAAAAACAATGTAATTTTTGCAATGTCTAGATGGCTTCTGGGATTTGAGGCTATTTACTACAGTTTCTGAAATGTTAAGACAGTGTTTATGTAAATGAAAATATTTATCTAGGTTACTGCTGTCAAGTACCCGCTGAGAAACATTTTGCATTTATAGATGACCTTAAGCAACAATAGCAGCAGAAATTACCAGCAACCAGCATTTGGGACAGGCATAAAACACTACATAAATCTAAAAAACAATAGTCCAGATTCTGCTGTTAGAGACCACCTGGTGCTCTTAGTTACACAGCTTTGATTTCCATTAGAGACACAGAATTTTGCCCTTGGATTAAAATGTTCAACCACAGACACTAAACTATAGCAGCTTTCCTGACAAACAGCAATGCTATTTCACGTCATCAGTGACAAGTTTTACAGAAATTTACTGTCTGTCCTTTTAGTCAGAGCTGAAGACCTTTTTTTAGTATTCCAGTATATCAGAATTATCCAGTAACACCACAAAAATAAATTAAGATCAACTTACCTTCCCTGGACTACTATGATATCGTAGGGCTGCAGGTCACATGAAATAAAGTCACAACTGTTTTCAGACCAAGGGACGGGGTTTCATTAGTCTTATGAAATAATTTACCTGAATGGAAAGAATAGAGACAGTTAATCTGAGCATTTTAAGTGGACTAGCAAAACTCTTTTAAAACCGTGAGCGGACAATGTTGTTCAGAATTAAAGTAGTCCCTATTCAATTTAATTTGTTCAACTTCTGAGTTATCAACTGATGATAAATGAGGGTTTGTTTCCATTTGTAAAACTTAAAGAGGAAGACAGCCAGTGCTTTAAGGCCAGCGTCCACTTCTGACACATGCTTTCTGGCTGAAACAATAGAAACACATGGAGAGAAACTATGTATACACATTTGTTTATCAGACAGAACCAATATAATTGCCATGAGTCTTCTTGGGAAATGGTGATGGTGTTTTCGTTGTTCTTCAGTCAAGAATAAATTGTAGTTTCAGGATGGTGGTCAGGGAGCTCAAAGCAGCTCATGCACACAGAGAAGAAAGTATGGAAGCAGAATCTCCATTCTCATCTCTATCCTTCCAGCACAGAACTATTCTCTGCAAAACATTCTGCAAGATCCTCTTCTCTTTTCCCCCAGGCAGGTTTCCACAGCTTGGCAGACAGCTGCTGAGCTGAACATGTGTGCATGCATGTGGCTGCAGGACTGGCCTACACAGACTTGGCCACCACCAGTTCTCTGCCACCTCTGCCAGCACAACTGCTTGTGCCATTGCCCAGGTGAGCAAACCAGTCAGGTTCAACATAGCCAAAAAAAGAAAAACTTATTTTTTTCTTAAGGCAGTCAGTTCCTCAGCCCAGAATGGACAGGTCCCAAAACATTCTGCTGGCAGTGCGAGACAAGGGAGGATGGGAGAGTGAGAAGCAGCAGCAGAGGGTGGCTGGAGTTCCTGCGGTGGCCATGCCTGGCATCAGGAACCTTTTCACCAGAGCATCGTTCTGTTTTCATCCCAGTGCTCCTATTTATAGTCTCTCGTGCCACTGCACACTTCCAGCTTTGACGTGACACCAAAGATGTCTTTATTCTCTCCATGTCTTTGCACAAAGTCATTATGCTCACACTTCTAATTATTACGTGACTCTTCTCTGAGTACATTCCCTTCAGCTGACAATTTTCCTGCCAAGGTGATTCATACCAAAAGCATCTCCCACAGTACTCATGCCAATGTGAGAGAAAGAGGCAGCCTGAAAATCTCAATCTGTGAGCACTGTGCTGCCTGGGCAACCCAAGGGAATGTCAGGAAGATGTGCCAGGGGAGGTTCAGGTTGGACATTAGGAAAAGGTTCTTCCCCCAGAGAGTGGTGGACACTGGAACGGGCTCCACAGGGAGGTGTCACAGCCCCAAGCCTGACAGTGTTCAAGAAGAGACTGGACAACACCTCAGACACATGGTGTGAACCGTGAGGTTGTCATATGCAGGGACAGGAGTTGGACTCAATGACCCTTGTGGGTCCCTTCCATCTCAGGACATTCTGTGATTCTATGATCACCTGCCTGGCAGCATCTCCTGCCCTAACCTGCAGGGAAGTGACACTGGCTGTGATCTTTGTAGTCTCACTATCTGCTCAGGTTGCCTTTACTGCCCAGAATAAGCTGTCTCAGAATAGCTGAGACTAAAGCTGCAACAGGTCTGTCAGCTCACATACCATTACAGGTGTTAGATCATTGACCGTATCGTGTCTAGTCAGATGACTAGGTTGTAGGGAAAGTAATGCTGAAGGTCAGAAAACAGTTATTACTCACAGCTGGCTGCAAACTGTGGTGTTGTTTATTTGTTGGTTTTGTTTGTTTGCTTGCTTGCTTGGTTTTCATTTGTTTGTTTGTTGTTCTGCCTTTCTTTTTTTAAGAAACATTTTATGTATGGGCATGTTTTCACATGTACGCATGCATATATATGAGTGTATATATATCCACAGGTATGTATGTGAATATGTGTACGTGAATCTATGGATTTGTGGGTATACATCTGTATATGCATACATGTGTGGATTTACACACACACACATGCACTCACACGTAGGCCAACAACCAAAGTAGTTGAATTCACAGTGGTGCCAGAAATGATTATGAGATTTGTTATAGTGTGTTTACATTCCAGTTCCACCTATAGACCACTCCTCTGGCATCATAAACTGTTTTCTTCCCCTAAAATAAGAGTATATAGAAAATAAGAGTTGCGTCATAGGTTTGCAGGATGACCAGAAAACTTGATGCCTAAAAGAAAACGTAAGTGTAAAGCCATTTAACATTCAAACCCAGAAGATTTCCACTGACTTAAAAATAGTTGGTTTTGACTCTTTAAATAAACTGTCATTCTGAGACAGTAATTCTATGAGAAAATGTCACACTCAGAAAGAAGGCAAGTTACATAAAACTTTTTTAGTAGAGAAATACATTTTTTATGTATTAAACAATCCTGACTGGACATATTCATTGACAGGAGGTGGTCAAGCAATGTGTCGGGCTGCCCAGAGGGGCTGTAGAGTCTCCATCACTAAGGGTTTTCAAGCTGGATTCAGCACAGCCCTGAGCAATCTCCTGCTTTAAGGTGAACTAGCCCACTCTGCGTTTTTTGTACAAGCCTGTGATTTTCAGCTAGTTACCACATGGAGGAAGCATGTAGTTTATGCTGGCCACATGGCAGGCTGTTAGAATTTGAAAAGTGACGAGCTCTTTCTGCAGGCCCTCGGTAGCGGCTGGCATACTTTTAAGCTTTCAAAGGATCCTGAAGGATTCCTGTCCTCAGTTGTCATCTAGTCCTGTCTTTAGCCATGTCTAATTTATGACTTTCTGGCTAGCAGCAGGCTGAAGGATGAGGACCTGACTGAAGTGGTCCAAGCTTTTGTAGCTTTCTCAGTCTCGCTGAAGCACATGAAAACAGAGGCGGCAGCGAGCCTCTTGGGAGCAAATTCAGCTGCTTCAGCGTTCCATTCAGGAGCAGAAACAGAAACACAGGCAGCACTCGGTCCCTGTCCTGCTCTCACAAAGCTCTGGGTGTCACCTGCAAGGCCTGGTTCTCCCCTCTCCAGCCTGACTTATCACGTTTGTGACACCATGGTCAGTGAAACTCCCTCCTCAAAACCCCCGAGCTGAGCCTGGAGGACCGCAAGGATGGCTGCAGGCAGAGCCCGGAGCTCTGGTACGTTGGCACTTCTGTCAGGAGCACTTTCAAGGGCCAGCCTGTTGCTGAAGGGCTGAAGTGTGTGTGGTACACACCTCGGCTGCTCTTCACATTTTTCTTGATACTGCTCTGTTTTTATCTCCTGCTCTCTTTTTACTTCACTATTTCCCACCTTTCATGTTCCACTTGTGCAGATAAAGAAGACTTAGTACTAACACTAATTCATTTAGCAAAAATCATATCCTTGGCAAAAAGGGCAGTTTTCAAAGAGAGCTAGCAGTAAAATAAACATGGGGAAAATAAAAAGGGAGCGATACCCTTTTCTCTGAGCCACTGAAGTTGTCTTTGATCTCACTGGAGATAATTTTCATCCAGAAGAGGAAAAGAAAACTCAAATGCAAAGTGACATGGCTATTTACCTAGAAACTGTATATCTCACAAGAAGAAAACCATCTAATTCAAAGTAAGAGAAGTTTGACATTCTGTAGACATCATGGTATTGAAGAGAGATAAATTCATAAGGGAAGTAATGCGAAAATATGCCCAGCCCATTGCGAGCCTCTAACTGCTATTTGTTCAGTGCTTCTCCAACAAGAAATAAAATGGTGTGGTAACAGCCAAGAAAATCTGGCTTGCATGCCACCATATAATCAGGAAATTCCAGTAATGAAAATATAATCCTGCAATAAAAAAAAAAAAAAAAACCTAAAAAAAAAAAAAAAAAACCTAAAAAAAAAAAAAAAAAACCTAAAAAAAAAAAAAAAAAACCTAAAAAAAAAAAAAAAAAACAAACCAAAAACAAAAAAAACCAAACCCACACAACAGAGAAAATAAGAAAAAATAATCACAGCTCTGAGGAAGGAAGAAGAACTATCCAGAATTGCAACGCCTTCTTTGCACCTGTTAAAGTCAGTAGCACAATCAAGTATTACAGTATATCATGTATAATAGTATACGACTTTTTTCCCCTTAAGGGACCAATATACTTTAGCTTTTTCTTATTGACAGTGACTGTTATAATAATCGCTTTTCACATACTCATAACATTCTGGAAAAACAATTTACTTCGGGGACTAAAAATTCTTTAAATCTGGTCCCAGCCCAGAGGCATTTCTGGAAATTTGAAGAAGATGCCATCAAGTATTTCTGAATTATGTGTAACTGTCTGTCAAAACATACATTTATTTACATTTTTTTCTTTTGTTTTCTCATTCACAACTTAAAACAAGGTAATTTTTTAATAATAAATTTTGTCCAAATCCTATGCACTTCCATGGACAAATAAATCAGTTCCTTATATGTGATTTGAAAATGATTTTTTAATGCATAACACAGTAGTATATCAGAAATATTCAAAGCTAATGATGGTTATGATTGCCATATTAACTTAGAAATATTAGAAGTTTTGTGTCAGAAAATCCATTTTTCCAGATGCTCACCATTGCAGAGGCCACAGTGAAATATTTTTATTCGTGTGTAAACCAGAAGCAGCTAAATTAAGCACAAAAATAATAGAAAGTCACGTCTCACTAAAAAAAGAAAAAAATCACTTTCGAAAAACACCATCATGTTCAAATATATGCAGGCTTTCAGGCAGTGTCAATACCGGAAAAATATATTGCTGGTAACCTAGTCACAAACTATCACGCCATTTATTGAATACAGGCTCTGCTTGATGTTATTGAAATTAAAGTTTCTTTAAGGAGCTTGTAAGCATGGGAGATCCTTTCCTTCCTGTAGAACTGGAAATGTTAGTGGCTACAAGCACAGGATGTACACCTGCACAGACATAACCTTTTGTCAATAATTGTGTCAAATTCACATGGTCCATGCTCAGTGGAGCATCCCCAGGCAGGTGGGTGGGTGGCTGAGACTCCCTCCCCTCTGTGTAGGATTTGTAAGGCCATAGTAGCCTGGACCCCTGACCTGAAGTGGTCCCCCACACAAGCCCTAAAATTCTGCTATTCCCAGCAAAACGTCCGTGATGCTGCAGCTGGAACCCTGCTCTTACTACAAATGCCTTGTGATTTTCAGTGACCGCAAGTGGTCAAGTCCTTAGTTTTAAATTTCATCCATAGGCCAGGACAGGTTCACCAAGATCAAAACGAAATGCCAGAGAGGAGGGAGAAGGATGTGGATGTCTGGGAAAACTAGCCCTTACAGAAGAAAAGGGTTGAAATTCCCCATGGACTGTCTGGCTTCGTGTTTTGAATGTTGTTCACTTAAATTGGTCGCCTGGTGTAGTCATATCTGCTATAATTGCAGCAGATTGCAGCTGCCGAAACATCTCTTGTATGCATACCCTTTTATTATGGCATATAAGCACAACATTTCCAGTAATGTAAGGGCAGCTAAAATCTCCCATTCCTTGGATGCTGCCTTTCCTTTTGTAGTTTATGAAGCGTCACTGGAGCAATACAAACCAGAACGAAGTACAGTACTTACTATGTTAGAAGTTGATGTCACCAGCTATAAGATCCTACTTGGCATTTAAAAACCCCAGCCTGTTAAAATCTGAAAAAGAAATACACAGAACTGTACTCAAAATTCAATTTAAAACAACCCACTGTGTTTTCGTCTCTTTTCATTGAACTGTAGTGTCAATTTGACAGTTTCTGTCTAGCCCACTAAAGACTTGTGATACATGATTTTTCTTAGCATCCGTTGAAGCAATAACTTGGGTTTTTTTAAGAAATAGGTGGTTTTCCATCACATTCTTCCATAACAACTTGAGAGGCAGCACAATTTACAGGCAAAAAGGCCAGGAGTGAGTAGTCTGAAGCCACCAATTCATGATGGTCTCAGTGTCACTGTTTTTCCAATATTCAATGTTTTGTTTTTTTTGAGAAGAACCCTCTTGTAGAATTACCTTTCCTTAAAAAAGAGGTAAATTGCCAGCTTTCGTGCCTTTGGAAGGGCACTTGAGAGTCTGCAGTGACTGCAGAAACCCTGAGGCAATTATAAAAGAAAAAGCTATTTTGATTCTCATGAAATCTTAAAGCAATCCCATGATTTCTTAGGATATTCTTGAGTTTTGATCTCACACAGCTCATAGTACTGTATTCTTTCCCTAAGTACAATGTCGCTTCTCTTTCTCATTATTTAAATGCAATATTCTATGCCTTAATAAAGACACAGCTTTTGGAGTTATGCAATCATGAGAAAAATTTTTGTCTCCCACTTCTCCCTCCCCATCATTGCAGACAATATCTTGAAAATATAAAACCTAAAAATTAGGATGTGAAGATTAAAAANAAAAAAAAAAAAAAAAAAAAAAAAGGCATCAAAAAGCAACAAACCAAACACCAAATAGTGTGCTACATTTTTAAAAATAATCTCTCAATACTTATAGTCTTCTGGAGAACCAGCTTAGAGTTTTTGGACCCATGAGGTGAGTACAACTGCAAGTTAACACTTGAAAGAATTAGGTTATTTCTTCTACAGTACCTTGAAAATGAAAAGCGCTGTTTGTCAACAGTGCCAGATATTGTTTATATTTTTATATCCCTTTATTATTTGTATTACTGTAGAGCCAGAAAGCCCTCAGTAATCACATCTCTTTCTATTAGCTACCACACACAGCACAAGCAACTCTCATCCCTAAAGACCCCATGGTCTAAATGGATTGCACCGGTCAATTTGTTCAGTTAAGGGTCTTTTTGTTCCACTTATCTTTTCCAGTGGAGAAGCACCAACTACGTTTTATCCAAAGATGGCCCAGGAGGCTCTGAGTGGGCATGATTTCAGGCAGGCAAAAGAGCCAGCACTCATCCCCCACTGGAAGAGGCTCTCAGGGGTGGCTGGAGCTCTTGCTCCAGGTGGAGCTGCCCATAGGCAGCGAAAGCCGAGGGCTCTGCTGCCTGCTGGGTCGCAATAGTTACAGGTGCTTTATATATTCCCTGGCTATCCTTTTTAGCATCCTCCAGGGGGGTTAAGTACATACATGTACAGCATCATCCAGAATATAGCCAGGATGTGGTGGCATCTACCAGCTAGTGAGGTGGTAGCTTAGGTTTCCTACAGCCAATGGGACTTTCTCCATTGATTTGGGTATGACATCCATGACAGCACAAACGTAGCACACAACCTCTGTGTCCCAAGCAGAACAACCATACCTTCTCTCCTCCTCTCTCCCTTGAAAAGAAACACAACTCAGGAAGTGCAGATGACAGAAAATTTAAAAATACGCCCATTGAGATACTAAGCAGAATAAGAACCAGCAATCGTTATTGATTTCCAACCTGATCCTAATCAGGTTTTTCAAGATCTTGCAGTTGCCAGCCATTCACAGACTTTTCAAAGCAGGTCCAAGCCATGCCTGGCTGAAAAGTGAAAAACTAGAGAGCCGATAACACAGGAACTGCTGGTAGGAACAGTGATCTGCCCAGCTAGGAAGATATTTATTTATAGAAAAGTCTTTGAACCAGACCACTACATTTTAACATAGTAATAACCAGTTATAGTGAATTCAAAGAGTGGTAGGGTGTAACACAGCCATGCATTATACACCCCATTGTAAATGGTCTCTGAGGGAAAGCCTGTAATTTAGGAAGGTTTGAATGGCAAAACCTGGGTCATTGTAACAGATAATTTTTCTTAGTTATTTTTATGGAGAGGGTGGAAAAGAAAAACTGGCCTGAAGAATTCAGGCAATGTGTGTTTTCATTCAACCTTAGTTAGCTATGAAACCTCCCGGAGCTCAATCCCCCTTGGCCAAATATTTGTTTTAAGATTAATTGTTCACACAGGAACTAAACAGCAATTTGCTGAATGCAAATCTTTTAAAGGATATTTCTGTTCCTCCTCAGGACATTTTTGTCATGTGTTGCTGGCTCTTTCACATATTCTGCCACCTTTGGGAAGCAGGATTTGAGCAGAACCAAGGAAATGGCTTTTATGTTTGTTTGTTTGTTTTTAAAGTTTATGAGTTGGTTTTGGGATTAATATTACAGGACAGCTTCAGGGCTCCGTTCAGAGGTCTCTGTTGTGTCAGATCATTTCACTATAAGCACTCGGCAGGTGGCAGGTACCAGAGCACAGCTCGGCGAGCGAAAGCTGGTCAGTGCTGTCCCCATGGTGTGACACCACCTCAGGTAGGTGCCCTGCTCAGAGGTTGAAAGCTACAGGCAAGAACATAAAAAAAAGTCAAGAGGGAAGCAGAAGTTCAGGCAGAGAAATCCCACCTGCCTGAAGTCAGTGGTACAGCCCAGCTTGGTTTTGGCCAGGGAAGAGTGTGACCTAAGCATGTCACCTAACTCAGGTGGAGAGCAAGGAGAAAAGCTTGCCCTTGCTCCTTGTACAGCCTCCAGTTTTGCCAAACCACTCCTTCAAAAGTCAATCAAACCTTAAATCTAAGCTCCTTGAGCCATATAGTCAATTCAGAGAGGGGTATTCTTCTTTGCCTTAGTAACCTACATCTGAAACCCGCTTTCTGGCCAAATGTAGATGTTCCCCATCTTGTTCTAGTCCACATACCTGCATCTTATGTTTCTCTTAAGCAGTTCGTTTTTCACCTCCTCTCTTCTCTAGACAGAGGATATGTATCATAGGCAATTTCTCTATTTCAGTTTGAAACTGTAAATACATATCTGTCTATGAGTACAGTCATCAAGAGGTGAAGGTTACTGTCCAAAAGTTCTGTTACAGGTGAACTCTGGTGTACAGCTCCAGCCGCAGCAAAGAAAATGTTCCTTCACAAACATTAGAGTTAAAAAGTGGGGCAAACAACCAGCCAAAGCCAAATTCAAATGCTAGAAACCAAGATACGCAAAACTGAGATTTTAGTAATGCCATAGAGTGCTTCCAGGTTATCATCGCCAAATAGGAAATTAAATATGAAGACGTGTAGTACAACACTGTTTCCTTGTCACTAAAAATGAATTCTTTTCAAATGAATTTAAAATCTCCTCATCTCCATATGCCTACTGTTTAATGAAACTCTGCCAAATTTTATCTCTGTGATCGGTCTCAGTTCTCTTATCCTAATTTCCTGTTGATACAGAATAATCACAACTATGAACTGGAACTCTTGTGTGAGAAGAGCAAGATTTTTGAATGTTTTTCATGGATTATGTTTATAGACTGAAAAAAATACAAAAATAAAAGGAAATATTGACTTAACCACCACTTTTATTTACTCTTCTATTTTACACAAGAATTCTTCATATCCCTTGTTCTCTGGCTTCCAACAGATGCTTGATTCCCAAAACTAACATTCAAAATCAGCATTAAAAAATGAGGCTTTATCAGCTGAACCCCAAAATACTGAAAAAATCACACATCTTTAAAACAGCGCAGAATAAGTTGTTCACACCTCTTGTAGTTTTATCGAATCAAGCAATAAGTTACTTGTGAAATACTTTACAATTACAAACTTCATAGTTTGTTTTGTTTTGTTTTGTTTTTTAATTCTTTTGGGAGGAATGCAAAATTATAGTACTACATTGAATATCAGCAGAACCAAATACTGAGGAATCCGGTAAAGTTACCTACCCGTGACACTAGTTGAAAGGAAAAGCATCATCAGTATTAGATGTTTTAAAGAAAGATGAGTGTAAGGCATATGCCATGGTGAGCCTGATGATTGTCATTTACTATAAATCACTTCTTCATTACTCTGCAAAGCAACCTACCTGAAAGTGAATATTAGCATTCAATGAGAATTGAAACTGAAGCCAAAACCAACTAAACAGAATATCCAGACAGTATTCAATACATAGGGCATTGTTTCACATAATAACCAGAAAGTGATAATTAGCCACTCTTCCTGGAATGCTTAATTAAACCCCTATGGTGTAACATATTGGTATTGACAATCTCTTTTATGAGAAAAAGACTATTTAGATCTATGGGTTGACTTAAAGGAATAAACCACCGCTTCAATTTCACATTCACTTACACCAATTAAATGAAAAACATGACAAAGCACTGTTACAACTTACATTGCAGCATTAGGATGGAAAAGGAAAAGCAAACTCTAAGTGACAATCAGTGTCTCTGTGGGCTCTAGAAGCAGAGTATGAATTCTAATGCGAATTATGTGTTCAGGACTGAAGGCCAGAATATCCGGGTCTGACACATTGTACAGTTCAATTTGGTCTAGGGCATGCTTAAGTCTTTTTTAGGAACTAAATTAGTAATATTACCATCATGCAGTAATGTCTGGAGTTTTTCTAACATTCTCATTCAAAGAACAGTCCAGTTTGTGCTCAGTGTGAGTTAAAGGCCTTTGAAATGCAGACTCTGGCTGAGTTTCATATACAGATCTCTGCTAATGTCTCCCCTATCTCAGCGGTCCAACTTAACACTACACTAAATACTCTATTCATACAGTTCTTGTACAAACAAATCCATTTGCACTAACAGTCATTTAACAACAGTTTTTTCAACCTAATCTCATGTTAATATTGATATTATATAAATACATTGCTAACAGCCAGTGCCCTCTGGATGATAATACCACTTATTAACAAGAAAACTTCCAAATACATTTATATCTCCCCACAGCCTTCTGAGATAAAAAACAGATAAAAACTGTACACGTAAAGTGACTTGAATTTGGCATAGCTAGAGACTGAGATTCTGTGTGAAATATAGGTTTTATTGAAAACAAGTAATTAGTGCAGCTGTTGAAAGTGTTTAAATAAATCTAATTGCTGCTAAATATTGTTTTCAGAAAGTAATATTTTATGGGTATCATTTTGGTTGGAGATCTGTAACCCAGAGATAAATACTATTTAAAATATTTATTTTACACTCCAGAGGCTAAAAAATGTGTCAAAATCAGACAAGGTTCCTGGCCAAGTTCATGACTGGAATTGACCCAAATACAAAAACAAGTGCAGCTATAACCATGCAGCTATTTCCTGGATTTGTCGGTGAACGTGCCAGTCTTTGCCTTTTATATGTTCCTAACAGTCAAGGGTTTTTCCATACTTCCTTGCCTTGCTTACCCTCCCTTTTTGCAGACAAGGCCTGCAAGGACCACAAAATGTCAATAGAAACAGCGGCTCCAGCCTTGGTATCGGGGGAGATTTGCTTATGCACAGGAAGACATGTTGAACAGCATGATAAGCAAAGTTAATCATGCCAAACCAGATGCAGCACAGAAAACCGGGTCCTCCTGATGATGAGGGAGGGCAAGGAAGCTTGTACCTGTGATTGAATCAGGAATCGAAACCTGTAGCGTCTCGTCTCTCTTCATTATCTACACAGGGAGACCTGCATGATTAGGTTGGATTTAGACAGTTAATTTTTAACTTCTGAAGTCAGGTGTGATGAAGCCAACCTGAAGTCACCACAGGACACAAAAACGCAAGCTGCATCTTCCTGTCTTGAGCTGGATAAGGGTAAGGACAACAACACTCAGCGGGAGTAGCTGACAGCACCACTGAACTCAACACGTGACCTCTGCGTCATCGCTGTCCTTTTGCTTCAAGGTACATAGTTTTACAGGAGTTTGGACCCTGCTCAGGAAAGACTTTTACAAACCTCAGACTGTACTACCACAGTGCTCTACGTATCATGCTTCTAGCCATCTGAACCATACTTCCACCTTTACCTACACTCACTGAGCATATGCTCAGTGAGTATAAGTAAATCGCCCATTTTTTTTTTAATTGGCACAAAAAAGCCAAAAGGAATCAACACCAGAAGCCCAGCCTGGGAATCTGTCAGAAGTAATACAATTTCCTTCAGCAACTCCAGCATCTAATGTAATGACTTGTGCCTGAAATGGAGCATATCTTTTAGAAGGTTTATCACAATATAGGCTTTAATTTATTTGCAGCTTGTAACAGCTGTTAATGGCTCTTACTTAAAATATTATACCTTGTTTTATACCATTTTTGATTTTGTCAACGTCCAGATTCCAGATCTTGTGCCTGTGATTCCAAAGTTAAAGAATATTTTCCTATTGGACATGTTTCTTCCGTATATATATATATATACAAATATACACTCATTAAATCTCACCTTTCTATTCAACCATACAGATCGAAGTGAGAACAGAACACCATTGCTGCCAATGGCTTTAACTGAAAATATAAGTTTTTCTCTGCACTTTAATTGCTTCCAGATTTTGTGTGTTTTAGGAATAGCTGCAAGTATCTGCTTCACAGTGAAGGTGTATCCCTATAAGAAAAAGTCTTGAGATGGCTGGGAGGAGAGCAGAGAGAATAGACCTGCTGATTTGGGAAACCCACACCTTGTCTTGCCCAGACCCTCAACATTTTCAGATCCTTCTACAATTCATTGCATCTAATCTCAATCGCAGTCAGCTGTACTTTATACATGGGGACCCTGAATTCCCAGCATACAAAGTCCAGCATTCAGTGTTTCAAAGTACTTCTTTACTAGTGCTTCCGTCCCCATTAACACACAGAGGCATAAAAGGACACTTAATGCAGGGCACAATGTTCTATAAA
Organism: Pampusana beccarii; assembly: GCA_013399365.1. NCBI lineage: Eukaryota > Metazoa > Chordata > Aves > Columbiformes > Columbidae > Pampusana > Pampusana beccarii. Next base: position 296,172 of record VWYH01008579.1, on the reverse strand, counting down.
CAATGGCCTTTAACTCTGAAGTAGAATTAAAAGACTTAAATGGTAGAGGTTTTGGGGAGCAGGAGCTAATTTGTTGCGTTTGCTTGGTTGGTTTGTTTGTTTGTTTTTAAAGTTCTCTTATAAATTATATTCAAGTAGCACTGGAAAATCTTAAACTGATCTCTTAGCTAAGAAAATTCCAGACACTTCATTGAGGGGAGACTATAAAGACATTGTTAATTCTCCAGTGAGACCTGTTATTCTGTAACAAGCTGATTAGTCATCTGGCAGCCGCTGGGTTTGATCTAATCATCCGCAGAATGCAACCGGCAGAAGAGCCAAAACACATCTCCTGTGTGTGGCAGTCTTTCAGGTCTGAAAGTTGTTTCCAAAAATAACAAGAAAAGGAAAGAAAGTTAGACTTACTTAGTACCAACAACAAGATAAAAGGGAAAAAAAAAAAAAAAGCATGGCTGAAGATTCATTGCACATGATTTTTGCAAACCTTTTCACTTGCACCGAGTTTGCTCAGTGCTCAGCTTTTGTGGGTCCTGATGTGAAGGCGGGTGCAACGAAGGAGTAGCTGAGTGTGTTTACCATGAGGACAGCTCTCAGCCAAGGCAATTCTGCCAAGAAAATGCTAGTTCAGCCCTCAGAGAGGAAGCCAGGGGAGGAGAGTGCAGTAGCTATATATGGAGAATCAGGCATGGGAGCAGGGCATTGCACGGCACTGCATGTGCTTCACTGCTTTCCTGACAACTAAAAATAGGATGTCATGCATGGGCATCAGTGAAGCGAGGTTTATTAACAAGGAGAAAAATATTTTTTTTTACTGTGTTGTCTTACTCTGCTTCATTGCATTAAAAGCTGACTTGATTTTCAGTTCAAAGATCAACTTAAAAATACGGATTTTTCTCCTATTATACTTCAGGAAGTTCATCCATAACTTCTCTGTAAGCCCATTTGATGCTATTTCTTATATTATATCTTAGCTTGATTCCAATATTTAGATTTTTAACAGCCTAAAAAATACTGAAAAATGCCAAATTGCATTAACAGCAAAATACGTCAAATCCTGCAATCAGATCTTAAACCTAATCTCCAGATTCAAAATATATTGTTACCCAGAAAACCATTTATTGGGAAAGAGTAGATTTGGGTTGTATCTGATTTAGTGGGAACTGCTTACAAACAAAACAAACAACTTCAAAAAATTTCTTTTAAAATCTGCTGTGTATCAACTAAATACATCCAGGAAATCCTCTGATAATGTTTTCACCAAAATGAGCATAACAGTTTGTTGTAATCTGATCAAATAAAACTGCTGTTTCTTAATCACTTCTACAGCAAGATATGAGAGACATTATTTTAGACTTTGGAAGAAATATATACTACACATGAACATGTACAGAATTACATAAGTATGTAATATCTCCTGTAAAATGAAATAGAAAAAGTCTGTTTTGAGGAAAAGCATTTAGATAGTACTGTGCCACCACTGCAGTAAGAACAAATTTCTGCTTGCTAGCTAAATTATCTACTTAGCCTTTTGGAGCATCTATTTGTGTACTTTTACCTTTCTAGCTCTCCTGTTTTACCACTAATATTGGTACTTATGGCAAAATGTCACTTCTCCTGAGGTTCCTTGGAAGACTAATGCAATTTGTTTCGATGCTAATTCAAGCTGATAAAAAGACAGTAATTTGTTAGAGTGTGAGTCTTCACAATGGTCCAGGATGAGGCCTGGTATGAGTGAGTGCCAGAGTTTTGAAAATTCAGGGACGAAATTCTGGTGGGAAATACACTGGTTCATCTTTTTGTTTTTCCAGAAAAGAAAAGCAAATGGATCATCAGCACAACTCTTGCATCGATGCAGCCCAACTCAGCGTGCTACACTTAGACACCCGAACCAGGTCCTCCTCTGGGTCTGCACATCCTAAGGCATTTATACACCTTTACATGTAGACATCATGACAGCAACTAACCCTATTGATGTCAGTAGCACTATATGTGATAGTAAAGTTACAGCTTCTGGAAGTGTTTGTGATCTCTAGCTGCAATTTATTCGGGGCTGGGAATATGATTTTGATATGTATGTGCATACTGCAGCTAGCACAAACATGCTGTGATAGCTCATCAGGACTACGAAGGTTCTTCAATATTCCATTTATCATACAGAAATGCTATTCCATAGGAATAATAGTACAAGAGAATCTGCTTCTGCATAAAGACACAAGGCACAAAGTCTGAAGGGCTGCCTCTAACAAAAATCACATTGAAATAATAATTTCTCTCCTACTCTCAATTATTATCAGTTTCTGTATGAACACTTGATCGAGGTAAGAAGCCAAGACAATCGCTGTAGAAAACAACTTTATTAAACAATTAGATGTACTCATCTAAATGTAATGGCCATGAGCCTGATTAATATTTTGTCTGTTATGATGCTCTCACAACTCTCATGAGGAATTTTGAACTATGATTAAAAGAAATTTCTGTATAAAGCCTTTTCATGTGGAAAAACACTGATAATGAATTAAATGTGTTCCCACTGAGCACCTAAAACATGCAGCAAAATACTGAAAATATTATATTCTCCTGTAAGCAGTTAGTTGTTAGCTCATTGATTTAGTTTTATGAGCTAATTGTCCACAGGATCCTCTCTCACAGCAGTTACAGTGTTTTGTTGAATTATTTAGTGTCAGACATAAACTAATAAATTGTCATATTTTTCTATCTAAAACTTGGAGTGCAGGAAAAGAAAGGATAAACAGTTTGCCTGGGATTAAGCCATTCATGGATATTTCTGAAACAAAAGAAATTTCATATTTGTTTTGCAGAAAAAAAAAAGAAGTGTGATTCTTTTTGTTCCAGAAGTGGAGAATTTCTGGTAGTTAATCTATTTTATTCCTCATACTTATTGTATGTGGTATTTGTCCTCATGACATTTCACACATCAGATATAATTTTGCTTTTCTCATTTCTCTTGTTCTCTCTGCCATCACAGATTATAACACCATCATTCAAGGCATGAGGAGGAGTTGCTTATTATCCCATAACTGACTCACACCCTCAGTGTCTGGATTTCGGTCACTTAAAGTCTCTCAGTTAAATATTACACAGCATTCTAAATTCATTTATTTTATTCTCATATAGACCTTGACATAAACTGAAAGACACAGAAACATTTCAGCTGATTTCGCTGGGCTTTTAGTCAAACCTGAATGACTTCCAATATCAAAAGAGAAGATGTACATCCGGAGACTCTTAGTTAAATAAGCCAGCGTGCTCCTATGTTAATGTCCCAGATAAGACTCAGCTATTCATCGTGTTGCACTTTTGCGCTTAGCACACGCACCTAGCAATTACTGTGTGAGAGCTGGAAGTGTCAGAGCAGGCATGTACCTAACTTAGGATCCTAGAAAAGCTCAGCAGCAGCCCACAAAGAAAAGCAGGGTAGGTCAGAGCAGGAGCACAACTCTGCGTTGGTTCGCGCAGTTGGCTGTTCCAGTCAAATGCCTGGATAAAGTACGAATACCCTGGTACAGCCTCTGTTTCTGCAAGACCACTACGCTGCCTTATATGATCACTATACTTAAGTAATGTATCCTGCAGCTAAAGGACAAGAGTGAGCCAGTAGATTTTTTTTTTCCTGGCTTTCTTTGGCTCTTCAGAACTGTGCTGCTGAACTGCTGAGAGATGAGGATGAATCTACAGACCGCGCTGTCCCTGGGTATCCCTTGGATCTGCTTTTTGGGGGCACAAGGTGTCCAGGTCCCCAGGCTCCAGTAAAACCTCTCCCAACTCAGTTATGGTTAGCAGGCTTCTGAAGATTAGAGACTTGCAAATGTCTTCCTTGCCTCTCTGGTCCTCCAGTTTCCAGTCAAACCCCTGTCTCACAAGAATATAGCAGGGCTTTTAAAGGGTTTTCAGATCCAGAAATCTCAATGTTGAAAATATTAAGTACCTGAACCTTCAGAATAATATTCAAATAGATCACAAAAATGAAAAAGTACATCCTGAGGAAACAAGAATCAGTTGAGACAACTGAGCATTTAAAGCGCCAGTAGAAAATCCTACTGAAGCCTTAGCAATTAAAAATATTGATGAAATACTTGAATGATACCTACAGCCAGCAAAACCATATATGAAGTGGCAACAAGGCTAAATTTTCTGCAGGAATGCCAACCCAATTCCTTCCACCATCTCACTGTGCGTAGAGGAGTGATTTGGCAGATCTCTTGAGGAAAAGAGACAAAACAACTCCTCAGCTGCGTTGCCATGGAAATACAAATACAGAGCACCTCCTGCTTCCACAGGCTCCAGTGGTTCACAGCTCAAAGGCACCGTAGATCACGAGATGTAGCAGACTCAGGAGCTCAGGTAACAGGAGAATTCAGTTGCTGTCCCCTTTCTGAAACTTCTGAGGTTCAGAACTTCTCTGTGAGATTCAGCACGCTCTTGCTGTAATGCTCTGATTATTTTGCGTTTGTGCGTGGCTCTGTCCTCTCTGTTCCAGCTGGGAATAAAAGCAGGAATACTGAAATGCCATATGAAAGGTTGATTTTTTTTTCTTTTTTGATGTGAAACAGAAAATTCCAGAAACCTCTTGAGCGAGTCTGTTTTTATAAGGGTTTTAGCCCATTTTTTTGGATCACCAAGCAAGTCTTTTCTCCATTAAACCGCCAAGTCTTTTGAGGTGAAGCCAATTGTCCATAACACTCAACCTTCAAGTTTTCTTCCCCCTGTTTTTCTGTCTGAAGTATTGTTAGGGTGGAACTATTCCAGCCTGCTTCAGCAGACACCCTAATGCCTCCTCCATTTCTGCGTGCCATGGAAGAGGAACTGAACCAAGTGCTACATGGAAAAGTTATCATTGAGACCAAAGAGGCAAGCAGGTGAAAGTCATAATCCTGCATATTTATTGGAATAGGGTGTGTAAGAACTTATTTGAATAAATGAGAATTGAAGGAAACCAGCTTTCAGTAAAACTACCTGCTGTCTTTTATCAGGGACAAAAGTTGTAAACTGCCTATAAATACTCTTCTATCTGCAGTTTTATTTTTGCAGAAGGAGGAGGAGCTGTAGTGCCACCCTGCACATATGCAGCTTGTATCCTTTTTTATATGTTTTTTGCTATCTATCAAACTACTGAGCTTGTTCAAGCTTCGGATGTGTCAGATGCTTCAGACTGGTTGGACTCTCCCCCGGAACAGGAGCACAGGTGTTTGCTGTGACAATATTAATGTATTTTACATACAAAGTCTGTCCCCAGACAGCTACAGTCAGCAGCCTGTGCCCTTTTAAGAGACTCTTCTGGGCTTGGCAACACCTTTTTTAAACAGGCAATTTATCTTCTGATCAGAAGCAGAAAGACTTCATTTACAGTTGTTTAATGCTATTAGAGCCTATGCACATAGTTTCCATAACAAGATAGGAAAAACAAGCCAAGTCTTCTGCGTAGGATATTTCTGATCTCCAGGATATAGGAACACACCTATGGTATCGGGGTGTATGAGTCATTGGGCTGCTGATGTCATGCAGTATGTGCTGTTAGGCTCGGATAAGCGATAGAGAGAGTTCACTGCACGACAATAGCTCCTGGTACACTGTCGTACCACCTGCCCATTACAAAGTGGTAACCAGGAAGAAAGTTATTTTAAAACATATAAAAAATTACATTCGGAGATAGAAAAGAAGCATTCTATTTTCCATTCATAATGCCATGCTGTTAAGCCTGCAGGAAGCCTGTGACTATAGTGCTGAGAGTGGAAAATCAAAAGCAGCACTGCCCTTTGTCCCTCCAGTCTGCCTCGCTGCCGCTGGGCTCCTCAGGCACCCTGCGAGCCCACGAGGCTCTGACACCCACGGCGTGCCGCAGATTCTGCAGGAAGGGATGCCAATTTTAGCCATTCCTCAAGGTCTCGGAAAGTTTGTTCTTAAATATGGATCGGCAAACAAAGCAGAAACCACACTCCTGAACACTTTGCAACATTTAAATAGGAGTCTCAGCTGCTGACGAGACTAGCATTTACTATCCAAACACATGGCTGTGTGGGTGCTATCAGGGCATGCACTCACACATCTCGGATACCCTGACACGTACAGGGTGAGGAGCAAGAGCAGTTCATTTCAAGAGAAAAAGCATGAAGAAATGCCTGAGCCCTTGAACAAAAGAAGATGAGGCTGTGCAGGAGTCTGTGTCACAGGTGGGAACACGTACAGTGCTGCCATGGTTTGCAGGGGCAGCTGCAGCTGCACCAACAGAAGTAGAAATAAGCACAGCTGTCCACTGCAGTGAAGAGGAATTGGTTGCCTGCAAAAGTATCAAGCATCCTTTAACATCCACCAGGCAGCTATGGTCTGTGGACCTCTCACATGAAGGTAATAAATTAAATGAGTTTGATTAGACGGGTGGTTATTTTGCTTGCCTGTACACAAACATGTGAAACAATACTTATCTGGATAGAAAAAAAATGAATGTTAGTTCTGTTAGCAGCCAATAAATCTTACTTCTCTCTCAGTTAGAAAGGGATTCAGGTATTTTTCCATTTTTGTTACTTGGATCTTTGTGTATAGCATGATACATAGCTTTTTTTTCTGTGGAAAAATAGAAAAGAATATGTTTGAGGCAAAAAGAAGGTCTTCTCATCATTCTCCTTGAAATGCTCCCATGTTTTCTTTCAGTGGAACAACTCATACAACTAACAACCACAGGACTGGCACAGTTTTACAGAGTTTGACACCTAACGAAGGCAATTCATACTGCTTGACAAAGCTGGACTGTGGTGGAGGCAACTCTACATGAGGCTCCACCTTCTCACCACACTTCCCACTAGACCAGTGCTACTAGGATTTGCACACACCATTACATACCTTTTCACACCTAGACTACTAAAATACAATGTCAGTTCTGTGTCAAAATCATTTTTTTCCCCTCACATTCCCTCTTAAACTGTCCATTGCCTGATCCAGGTCCTGATCCCTGGAATTACCAAAGGTGTCTGTTTCTTAAAACCCCATTTTTATCCTATGGAAAAAGCAACTCCATCCACTTTCTTCCTTGTGGCTGGTGAGGTGAGTCCATTCCCATATCTTTAGGACCCCATTTTTTCTGCAAATAACCCTCTGTCCTTGCTCTTTCTCTGTGCTTTCACCTTCCGAAGAATTGCCACTGCATGACAGTATCCATAGCAAGCACTCAGACTCCTATTTACTCAACTCTTTCCTTAGAAATCAGAACTACTAGAAAATAGTTGTATGTTACCACCCAAGTGAGCCCTGAAGCAGGAAGAAAATAAGTTCATATGAGAAACTGAAACCAGGAAAACTTTATTCCTATAAATCAGACTACTCATATACTCTGGTTCTGCCATTCAAACTATCAACCTTTCGAAGTAATGCTGTTAGTGGTATTTAGAAATTATGATTTAGAAAGAAACCATGCACTCAGCCACGTGCTAAACTTCATTCGGAAACAGCAAATGTGCATCAGTCATAAAAATCATCATTTTTTTCTGGATAATTTGCAAAGAATTGGGAATTGGCTAAGCCTCACAAATATTCACTCTAAAGAGTTTATAACTGACTACTTGATGGATGAGAGGTTAGATAGATGAGAAGAAGATGTTCTTTAGAGGATCTCTAGACAACTTACTCAAATATTCATGGTTTCATGTTCACAGACCATAGACCTATGCACTGGCTCATTTTACCGATAGCAGATATGAATAATGTTTTTCCCTCTCACAACTAAACTACACAGAAATATCTAATAGAAATACTCTGCCAAAGCATTCACAGATCTTATAGATTACTTAGCAAATACTTATGTAAACATGTGAAAAACGTATTTTGCTTATGCTACAGAGATTTAGGGACAACAAAGAAGGCATTATCCTGCTGCCTAGTCAGTCCTTGGGGCGCAGGAGAGTAAATCCATCCCTCAGAGGCTCCAAGAGAAGAACTGCTTGCTGTGGTTGAGCAGAAGCTGGGGTTAAGAACTGGAATCACAGGAAGGATTATCTGGGGTCAGGGTCAAAGTTCCCTTGAGGAAAGCATTCTTGGATGAACAAGCAATCAGCTTCAACTGTCAGACTTGCCTTTCTGCTTGTTCATAAATAATCTTTGATCAAGGGGGAGAGCTCATTTCCTTGACCATGGCCAAGGATCATATGACTCCTTTTCACTAATCAACGAGTTTCATTTTGAGTAGATCACTGTTGTCGTCATCGTTGTTGTTGTTGCCATGCTCAAATAAAGGCGACATAATCTGCAGTTCCAAGGCTTAGGCAGGTTGACCAGCATACCTGACAGAGTCCTTAATGCTGTCTATATTTCATTGATACCCTACAGCTTTCCAAAGAACACCTTACTTGTCTCCTCTCAGTGTCCCTGACTTTAGAATGGGGCTCATTCAGATGCTGAATGAAAAGCATAAATTTAATATTAATATCCTGCCTAGTGACTTTGATGGACTCCAGGGCAGTTGCTTGTGACTCATCATTGGTACTGGTATGACATCATCATTGAAAGTAATGCAAATATGGGGTGTCATTTATTTAGCATTTGTTGACCAGACGCTTCAGTATGTATTCCTCTTGCCTAATGAATACCAGAACACACAGACAGCTGTTTTATTTATACTCAGAAATCATATATTTTGGGACTTGTCGTCACAGGACTTGTCGTCACAGCATTTTCTGTGGTGAGCTGGCTCAAGATATACAGCAATGAAATTATAAATTACACAAATTGGGGATGAATCGTCAGGAAAGGATCTGAACATATTCTCTACAGAAGAAATCAGATTTTTTTTTTTCTGAAAAGAAGAATAAAATAAGCAGGAAAAAAAAAAAAGAGAAAATCATGCCCTAAAGTGGAGAGTGAGAAAGATTATATCGCTTGATCTCAGGACAGCTTTGTGCTATTGATGTAAGGTAATCATGTATGAAAAAAAAAATAATAATCTACCCCCAAACCCAAGTCAAATACAGTCCTAGAATGCAATAAAAGGTGCATTTCAGTTACTGAATGGTTAATAAGCCTCACTAAGATCTCATCTGAAATACCTTGATCATGAAAAGAAGAATTACAGGTGAGATAGGGCCCGAGGTGGCTGCTGAGATGTCTGAAAGATGAAGAGCAAATCCAATGGTAGAAGGCCATAGAAATTATTTTACCCATTTGCAGGAGGTCAGCTATCAAGATAAGGACTGCTGTCTATCAGTGCCAGAAGGTAAACAAGGGAGTCACAGGAGTAATCTCAGCTCATCTGCAACACATCCATGAAAATAGTGGGCATAAACTGTGAGGAAATTAATGTAGGAATTAGAGAAAAGTTCTTACCATCAGACTGATACTCTACAGCAGGGGTGTCAAACTCATTTTCACTGGGGGGGCATGTCAGCCTTGTGGTTGACTTCAAAGGGCCAAATGTGATTTTAGGACTGTATAAATGTAGGAGTAGTTACATTCATACATACCCAGATAAAACAATAAGTGAACATAGTGAAGAATCTTACCAAATCAACTGGAAAAGACACAGAAAACATATGGCAACTGTTGGTGACAACTTTCCAAAAATTGTTCAGCACATTGTTTGTACTCTACTGCCAGGACCCTAAGTGAGATCAAATACAAAAGCCAGGTTGCATGGAAATTTATAAACCACTCAAACAGTGAATGAAAACACAGAGGGGAGTGCAACCCAGTAAAAAAAATAACAGTGAAATACATAATGAATATTTAGCATTAGTGGGTCACGCAGTACGAGTGGAGAATCTGTAGTTAGGGGAGACTTGGAGAAAGATGAGAGAAAATAGTCACTGAAATAGAAAAACTCTTAAAACTGGAACAACTACAAAGCTTGGAACTGTATGTCTTAGAAAACCTTCAGAGAAGTTACGTTTCTATTCTCTGTCATATGAAATAAGAGCAGAGAGGCATTCACCAGCATCAGGAAGTAACAGGTATAAATCTTGTTATGCAATTTGATCTTGGAATTTATTGCTCCAGGATGTCAGTGAGGCCAAAGATCTAGATAAACTGAAATAATAATGATATTTTTAGAAAGAACAAAGATATCCAGTGTTGTACCAGTTAATATTAATCTTAGAAAAGCATAGGAAGGTGTATGAAATAATTTTTCAGAATTTATCCCAGTCTTCAACACTTCCCAGAGGACAGAGGAAGTCCCACCTATCAGATTAGGTTCTTGTATTTTTAAAGTATTAATATTTTATTTTAATCATCTGGTTCTAACCACCTTCAGAACAGACACAAAAAATATTCTCTTATATTGGCAATTTCAATGTTAAAACTTACACAGGGAGTAGGAGGAAATATATATGAGGAAATATCAGGAAAATATATTAGCAAAAGAGAAGAAGATGAATAGTGGTTTTAAAGCTTAGTTCTTCTTGCTTCACTGAAGGCAAGGAAATCATTACTATGGGCTCTGTGCTCTGTAAGGAATATTCCCAAACCTTTGCTATGTTCCAGCATTATGGATTAATGAGGATATGACACAGTTAGCTAAGAGCATTTCCCTATTAACCTTACAGGTTAACCAAGACAGTTAATACATCAGACTTGATGGCATTAGTTGGTGATTGTAGGTCAGGCTTTTTGCCAGGACTTACCTGCTAAGTGCACTTAAAAAGAGTAAGAAAAATAAGAGAAACGGCAGTCAGGTAGAAATGGATATAAATGGGAAGGACAGATGGCTTTAATTAAAAAAATCACTGCAAGAACTGTCCCCAAAGATTTTCTGGAAGACATGTATTTTAAACTGTTCATTTTTTCTCTCCGATTTCAAAAGGCTGTAAGTTAAGCCCTCAGGAGTCAGGGCTGGTACGCTGACTGGCCATAGATGCATAGTGCCATTGAGATGCCCTTTGAGCTGGCGGATACAACACAGGACCTAAGGGAGGGGAGGTGGGTACCCTTCTGCTTAAGGCAGAGCTACTGCTTAAGGAGAGCTACTTGAGGGTACCTCACATGGCACCAGCCGTGTGTGGGTGACTGAGCCTGGCCCCGGGACATACAGCTTCACCGATTTCCATGGAACAACATTAATTTATGATGTCTGAGAGTGCAGCTGAAAGTATTGTTTAGAACTATAGTGCATCATAATTTAAACTTGTCTGTTTTATAATTTTATAATTAAAAACAAGGAGAGAAGAATGAACACCAGTCCCATATGTTTTGCTAATGCTATTCAGGGATTAGACTTTAAAACTTTAACCTTGATTCTGAACGAATATGACATGCTCTTTATCAGCAATTAGGATACTTTCAGCTCTCTAAAGCCTTACAGAGGAGGAGAGGAAAAACAAGAACTGAGGATCATATTATTACCCTTATGAAACCTATATAGAGGAGACTCGCATTAGTTTTTTTACAAGTGCTACTTAATTCTAAAAATCGTAATTAAAACCAAACGATACTCTCACACTGATTTTGTTAAAATAAAGGGTAATCGTTCAAACATGTTATGTCCAAAATATATGTGTTTTTTAATAGTCATCTTAATAGCTACTGAATTCATGACCAGAATTGCTCTCTGATCTGAGAAATCATAGCAATGTGGAGCTGTACTGATATACATTCTAAAGTTCAGTGCCATTAGTCTAGGAAAATCTAAGCCTGGGAAAGAAATGTCATAACCTTCCATTGACAGTATTTTGCATATTCTTTTTCTCTGATGACAAGAACCGAAATCACATTGTATCACAGTCAGACAAAAGCAAAGTGTTACTGAACTCTAGTTTAGGATTGAACAATTTCATGTGCAACACCTCTCCTTGCATCATTCTTGGTAGTGTTCATGGCTTAGCAGTCTTATTCTCATGTCCCCATTATGAAAGATACTTGCTTCCTGTTGCTATGTGAAAGAACAACACAAACAAGGAACTGAATGTCCAGGGAAAACAGTGAAGCAACTGTATAAAGCATCGTGAAGTAAAAACAAAAGAAAGAGAAAGTGGGGAATTTATTCATTGCTGTTTCATAAGTGCATGTAGTTCATTGTAAGAGAGGAAGGCAAACTTTTTTGGCAGAACAGAAGACTATATTTTTGAAAGGAAAGTATCCCATAAGCACACAATAAGGAATTCCGACAGTGCAGACCAGGAAGGTCTTCAACGTGAAGTTTCTTCTTGTAAAGCGAGTTTTAATTGTAGTTGTTCATTAGAAGTCACATCAGTTCCATGATTCCTACCAAGTGTCAGTAACATTCAGGAAATTGGCGTATAAAGACAAATAGATAGAGAGAGAGAGAGAGTTAGACAGATAAATCAATAAGCAGATAGACTTCGTGTGTGTGTGGGTGTGAGAGAGTATGTGTGCGCACATGTTGATAACAATGAAGCCGTAATGAAGACTCCTGATGACAAAATTCAATAAAAGTCCATATAAGATACTGGTACCAGATGTCATCTCCTGTGAGCATCCTGATTGTTTAACATTTTCCACACTTGACATTATAATTTGCAAAAGCAGAAGGTAAAGCTCTACTAATTTTAAACACATGCATTCAAGAGGCAGAAGCAGCCAAGAACTGAGTCCTTAAGAGTAAGTAAACTTGTAGCAGAAAAAAAAAAGACTTCTGCCTGTTTTCAGCCTTTCAACATGCTTATCTGGAAATGAACTTTTTCCCCTCTTTGTTTTCTACTCTCCCTTTTCATCCCCACCCGGGGGCTGGAGGAGCCTTGCTGACTTCTAGGTACTGTTCTTTCTTATCCAGTGCCTTGGAAGACCATCTCCTATCCTCAAGTAAGGCAGCTGCACAGCAGGGAAGCTGAAAAGGCACAATTAACCCAGCTGCATATGGAGCATAATGAAGCACCTTTAGCAGACCACAGTGTGGCTCCTGTAGGTCTCTCCTCCCAGGCAGGGGTGGGTTTGACTGCTTTCAGTAGTTCACCAGCCACTGCACAGCTACACTGCTGTCCTGAGAGCAGGGTGGGAGCAAGATAGCCAAGAGGATGCCGGCTCTGTACTAAGCACCATAAATAACTTCCTTCTCTTACTTCTGTCATTGCTAATAGAACAGGTAAAAATATATATATATATTTTTCTTTTCTTTATTTCCTCCCATTAAACTTTGCCTAGATGTGGGGATACAGGTGCAGTAGGTGGAGCCCCCCTGCTCTGAGCACTGAGCCTCCCTCTGCCTTGCAGAGCAATTCTGCAGGAGCTCAAAGCTTGATGAAAATCTGCAGGTTATTTCTGAAGCTTCTGGTCATACCTGAGCAGCAGCACACTTAAAGACACACTCTTGGGAGAACTGGACATCCTAAGCATAAATTAATTCACTTGGGGTTATCAGAAACATCAAGAGAAACTTTGAGATCAGCTTTGTTATTCTTTTCAAGGCAGTCAGACTTACCAGTCATGGTGTCATTATCAGAAAGCTAGATAGCCTCGCAGCAAATTTACTAGCACCTACTGCAAGAAGAATAAATCTCACTTGCATACAAAGAAGCTATATTGCATTTTCCTTGCCAGAACAGCACGTGTTCACAACACTTAAATAATAATCACTTACATACTTATAAACTGAAAGTATGATTGGAATGACAGTCACGTGAGAATGGTTAAGCACATATCCAATATCCAACAAGGAATCTTCCCTTGTCAAATGCAGGCACAGGTCTGGGATTAAAGACTCAAGGTTTCCAGTCTCCACCTTTGCAATGGCCTCTGTGCCTCATCTTGAACAAGTCCTATGTCCACTCATTTACTTTCATTGCTTGGAACAGGTAAACTTTGCCTTCATCTTCATAGAGTTTTAAGGAGCTTTATTTATCCATTTCTGTAGCAGTATTTTGCAGGGCTGGTGTAAGACCTTTATGTAAATATGTAACATATGCACCCAGGAGAGAAAGGATGGGAAAACCAGCTCAGCCCCTCTCGAAGTGAAACTGGACCTTCTTGACTCAATATATCTGTGTAATAAAAGTGTTGACTCCTCCTCCCTCACAGCACAATTGTGTAGAATAGCTGTTTTTTCGTTGATGCAGTTTTAGATTACCCTTTCTAGTAGGCAATATTATTACTTTTATCTTCCCACTTTATCAACGGATTTCTAATCTTTAATGACCTATCATTTCTAGTTGAGCAACAAAATAAACAGCATAATTCTACCAAGGCAACTAGGCAAACATTGCACAACATCAGCAACTGAGATTGTTAGTCTACCAGATACCTCTTATTGGCCCAGCTAACCTAACTGAAACTTGAAATAATTAGGAAATGGAACAATAATGTCTCCTTAGGTATAGATAGGAACAAGAGGGAAGGAGTACTAAATGTGACAAAAAAGATGTGTGCTGACTGCAGATGCTGTGGGTCCATGTCAGTGAATGATGGGAGAGGTTAGGAAGGGATGCACACACAGACAGGGAGCAGTTGTCACTGGTACCAGGTCTTCCTGTGATTCTGGTAAGGGCTACATTTTGGGTTCGGTTTTCTGTTTTAAAAAATTGCCGAGAAGAATGTGAGAGCAATATCCGTCTGTCTTTTTACCTTCCTATGCTCCACCGTTATGCAGACAAAAAGATGAAGAGTGATGAGATTACAGAAAAGGCAAGATGGAAGATCAAGAATATTTTCATAAATGAAAGGATAGTAAACAAGAGGAAGAGATGGCAGATATTCTCCTAAAAATAACTGAGGTCCTGTAGGATAAGAAGGTGGAAGTGGTCAGCCCAAAGGAGTGCAACGCACAACTGAGAGTCAAGAACTACCTAAGGCCAAATTCCAATTTGAGGAGACCAAAAACAAAAGGCGACTGGCTATACTATCCAGCACATTTAAGAGGACAGATATGTAGAATTTACCTAAAAGAACTCACAGAAACCTAGATGTCTCCTTAAAGAAACATGGATACGAGCACCTTTACACTTGTTCTTTGCCATCCCCTACATTCTGTTTTTCATTTTGCTCAGTCTCGCTTTGAATGCAATACAGAGTGAGGGGTTTGTGATTCACTCCTATTTAATGTCTTATGGTCTCATTGGAACAGACTTTCTCTGCATCATCTAGGCTAAATATCCCCTTTTCTTACGCACGTCCTTAACCACAGAACAGGTCAAACCAGAATGATTTTTCTTCTCTTCATTTCCCCATATTGAAATTTTGAAAATATTCAGACAGTTCCAATTCCTAATTATCTCCTTTTATCTCCTTAGATTACTCATCTAGGACTCTTTGCAATCCATTTCCTGCAAATGCCACAAAAAATTAGGTCTCCCTATTGAGTTATAATTTACCTGTGATTTTTATCATTTTTACTGAACCATGTCCATTACAACTGCATTGCCCTTTTCAGGTTTCCTTCAAATTTTCTTGCTAAAAAAATGCCTGGAAGTAGCATTCCAGGAGCAATTGACTGTGAGCAAGAGTATCACCTCATTTTTCTACGTCCCATCCAGCTCCCTGAGCACTTCTCAGCAGAAGAGACGTGTGTAGTGTATCTCTCAGGGGTGCCTCTCTGCTTGCCTCTCCATCACATCTCCTCTGCCGGTGCTCTTCAGCTCTGAAGTAATAGAAATCTAGACCAGAACGGTTTTCCTGAGATAACACAGTTGTAGACAAAGTCTTTTCATCAGGCTTCATGTCAAAGCAGCGATTGTTTTACATTTGCAGTTATGCTGCAGCAACTCTCAGTGTGTTGTTTCTTCCCCAGAAATTTGGCCCCGATGGGTGCCAAGTCCCAGTCTCCGAGATGGATGGACGGTGCTCTTCCTTCCCAGCTGGCGTCAGCTCCTTGCAGCAGGAGTTCCCCCCACACTCCCAGGTGTACGTGGGGCGTGACAACTCATCTGTCTCACCAATACATCCAAATAATGAGCTTATCTTCAGTTGTCCTTCTGAGCTTCCCCATTACCCTCCCATTGCCAATGATGTCTCCCCAGCCAGAGCTCACCCCATGCTGCCCTTCCTGGAAGGCACTCACTGCCTTCTGTCAATCTGGGAATGCCTTTTTATTCACATCTTTTAATCAAGCCAGATAAATGTTGTCAGTGTAAAGCTGCTACTGCTCGCAACCTCTAAGACTTCTAACGTGTACCACATGTTCCTGAAATATGGCTGGCTCATTCTGCATTAGCATGAAAAAGACAACGCTGCAAACCCATCCAACTGCTTGTAAAATCAAAAGAATCTTTCCACTGGGTTTTGCAAGAGCTGAATTGAGGCCTTGTGATCCTGCTACATTGAAGTATTTACACACATGCCAAACTCTCAAGTATGTGAAGAAGCCCCATGAACTCAATAGGCTTCTCAGATGCTTAAGCACTTCAGTCAAGTCCTTAATGTTTTTTTAAGTTGCTGTAACAGTGGTCCTGTTGTACAAAATAAAATCCATTGAGAATTCCCTTTGCTCCTACGAAAGAAGGAGTAGGACTTTATCTTATGTATAGATGCATATATGTAATGAACATGTTTACATACATATGCACAAACGTGTACATACATGTATTAGCATCTCTTCTGCTATTCATATTCCTGTGAGTAAAGCTTTTATCTCATTTATACGATTTAACTGCAAAATCCAGCATTTGAGTACACATTCTTTACACCGGAAAAAAACTTCCTTTTAAATGCCCTTGTTCTGGTGCTGATGAATGTTCTTCAAGCTGGGACACTCTCACACAGTAGACAAATAAAAGGCCCGAAGAACCAGAGCGGTAGAAATATTGGTCTTGGGAAGATAAAATATGAGAAAAAAAAAGACAGTTGGGGAGCATACTGAAAGATTTACCTCAGAGACCATCAAAAGGAAGAATCATTTCCTTTACTGCTTTAGGGCAATGTTTATTTACATTAAAATGTAAAAGGTACAGTGGAAATAAATGTCCTCTTTGTTGTCTATAGAACCTTCAAATAGACCTGCATCATATGGCATGCAGGGATTTAGGTCTTTTCCCTCCATTCCCTTTCACCTCCTTTATATCTTTTTTTTTTTTTTTTAATAAAATATGCAGGCTTTAGCCTAAAAATTCCCTACTGAAATTGAGTGAATTCATGCATATATATGCTGAACAGCTGCAATCACATGTGACTCAGAAAGGGGCAATGCAGCATTTCAGCTGCAAAGTCTCCAAAAATGAAATGAGAACAATGAGAGTTTACCTTGGGGTAAAGGCTGGCAGATTAACACCAGAAGAGAGACTGAAACAGTATGTCCCCAGTTCTTCAGTCTCTGATGGAAAAGACTGAATTGCTCTATTGCCTCACTGAAGAACAGATTCCTCCAGATTCACTGTGAGTCATGTACAGCAGTATAGAAACACATGGTTAGGTAGATATAATTTTCTATTTAACTAGCAAGTTGTTTCTGCTCTGTTTTATTTGATTCTCCACAATCCATAAATAAAATAAAATCAATAACATCTGTGAACATCACTGCCCTTCCTCTCCTCTGAAATACTCCATAACCTCCCATGATTTTCTTTATTGTTATTAATCCTCATGTCAGGCTATCTTAAAACTACTAGCCCAACAGGAAATAATGTCTGCATTACGAACACCTGGTTATTTTTTACAGCAGCAGGCAGGCAGAGGAGAAAACACTCCAAATCAGGGGTATTAAAAGGTTTATGACAAATGTTGGGCTTTGAGGGGCTTCTTTGGAATCTCCTCTCTCCTTTGTGTGCAAAACACCTGGGAAGGCAGCCAGCCAGCATAGACAGGCTCTGGACTCTTAAAATCAGCAGAGAAGAGCATCAATTTATCCTGCCAGATCCTCTGTTAAAAACCCCACAGGGGTTTACTTCCCATACAAGAGGTTTTTGGATGATGCTGATGCCCTGAGAAGCAGCTGCGAATTGCGTCAGGACCTGAGTGAGTCTCATCTGTGACAAAGCCACTTCTGTACCCTCAGTGGCTGGAGAGGTAATCACAATAGTCCAAGAGCTAGCCCAGTATTTCATCTGTGCTGTGCCATTTCTGATCAGGGACTAAAGAAGTGCAAAGATATTTCCAGAAGGCAGCTGGCAGAGGCTGGTGGGGGAGACTCCTATGGCTGGTGAGGTCTTGTAGTATGGCTTCATGGGCACATTGGGTTACAGGACATGACTTGCAGTTCTGCTGGGATTATGAAATATGGCAGGTAGAGTGCTGGACTATGACTTCTTAAGAGACAATTACGATTTTTTTTCTATTTTCTCCATTTAAAGTCTCTGAAATAAGAGGGCTGTGGTCAGGGTTTTACATGGCCTGGCTCTGGCAAGTAAACATGTTGGATGGCTCCAAACTTTGGGGATAGACATGGAGGACTGAATAGGAGAGAAGAAGGTAAACTTGTTGCAGTCTCGCTCGTACCTACCACTGGGAACAGTCCTTGTGCTGTAATGTCAACTCAACCGTGTTTAGGTACTATCCAGGAGAGAGGTGGTTGGAGCAGAGTCAGAAAGCAAATTAACATCTATCTGTATACGATGACTTGAGGTCTAGTTCCTGAGCTCATCCCTTGGCTCTTGCTGGACATACCCAGCTATTTTCCCTCTTTCCACTGAAGGAAAAAAGCTGTTTTCCTTAGCGCTGTTAATTCCCATGCTTGTGCATACCAGGTATCTATAGATCAAACTTTGTTTATCAAATAGATATGGTAACAAACTGGATCTACATTCTGCATTCTGGATGAGGCAAAAATTTGTGATGTTAATGGTCCTATCTATTTCCAAAATTTATCAGTCTCTCCATCAGAGATCACAGGGTACCTTACATGAGCCCATTTACACACATAAATTCTTTTTCCTGTGTTACTGCCGTCTCAGTTTTCACTTAGGTACAGGAAAAAAGCCATGAATCAAGCCCAATCTACGCAGTTGCATACATACATCCACTTCTGTACCTGGACATGGAACTAAACACAGTAAAAAGGCCCTATGCATGTCAATTTGGGTACAACCTTGATAGACATTTGGAACTGCGCAAGCTTGCCAGGCCTGTGTCTGAACCTCATGTAGTTGCAGTACATCAGACACAAGCACGCATGAGATGTGAAGAGCAGAGAATTATCTCTAAAAGTTAATTAGATTATGCTCTCCCCACTGTAACTTCTGAGCAAGATGGTAGCAGCTGATGTATGAACACAGACAGTGTATGCCAGGGTAAAGGCAAACCCAGCACTGAGAGTAATTTAGGCTAACCTCTGCTTTTTTGTCCTCAGCTCCCTTGAAGCACAGACATGTTCAGTTACAGCTGATATGAGACTGATGGAAGCAGTTTACTCACAGCTTCAGTCCTCATATCCCAGCTGAAAAGCAGCATCTGTGAAACCTGCAGTAGCCAGGCTTTGTGAATATTAACATACCCTGTTTCCCCAAAAATAAGACAGGGCCTTATATTAATTTTTGCTCCAAAAGATGCCTACTTTTTTACATGTATAGCTGCATGGACAGTATTTAATTTGACTTTTTAAATGAACTGTAACCATGACTTATTTTTGGAGTAGGGCTTATATTTCAAGCATCCTCAAAAATCCTGAAAAATTGTGCTAGGGCTTATTTTTGGGGTAGCTCTTATTTTCAGGGAAACAGGCTACCAGAGGTGGGTACATTCCAGGCATTTGTCTCATCTTGAATGACTTCAGGATCCAGTGCTCTGTGTGTAATCCTGCAGCCATATCCCAGTTTTCAGCAGCTTTTTCAAAACCCACCAGTTACCATTTGTCCCTCCAAAAGCATTTGAGCTTTGTATATTACCCACCTCATATACTCTAAGAAAGGTCGAATACTTGATTACAATGATCTAATTTGGTTAAGTGGTTTTCATAAATGCCGTCATTTCTTACTCTCTGTGCAATTTCTGTTTACCTAATGATTTTCGGCATATGCTTCTAAGAGACCCAGGGACTGTATACTCAAGATCCATAAAACATGATCCAGAAATGCTAGTCTATTTTCAGCATGCTTAAATCAGTTATGCAGAGATCCACTAGAGATTTCTAGTGGCTGGCAAATAAAAGAAGTTGAAGGAAGTTATTTTCTGTGTCAAAATTACTCATTTCACTTGATAATTATCATGGACTGATGCTGTATCTAACTATATATGTTCAGTACCATGTTAATCCATTTTTTCTAGTCTTTTTTGTACCAAATACTTAGACATTCTTTCTGAAATAAGAAAAGAATTCACAACCCTAATATGTCACATTTTTATTGGCAAGTTTGGAAAATCGATCAAAAACCTGAAGCCGTGGACTTCTTTCTTCTAAACAAAAGATTATTGCAGAATGTCGAGATTATTTTTCATGCCCCTTTTCTTTCTAACTTTGTGTGCTACCTCCCACACCCACCTCCTGGCAAGTCAACAAGCTGAGAGCAGTCAGTCCCCACTTCCATGACTCAGTCTCAGAGCATTAAAGCCTTAAGCTTGGCAGGTGTCCAGGATGAAGAAATTTTAACAAATCTCCCACAAAGAGTTCTCTAATCATAGCAAGCACTGAAGCCTTGAACATAATACTTCCTCCATATATAAGATTCCCAATTTGCTTAATGGTCTCCTCTCAAACTGAGCAATATGATATTGCAAATGTTCTTTTAAAAATCCCAAGTCCTCCCCCAACACATAAACAGCATGTACGTTACATAAAGAAAAAATATAATTTGCTATTCACTTCTGGCTTCTGGTGAGAAGTCTTCTTCCAAGTTATCATTTTATTGGAAGATAAAAAAGAAATAAAAAATCAAGTTTTCTTTCAGAGATGCCTCATCTTGTAATTCCCATTGCAACAGCAGAGGCACATACTTGCGTGAAAAGTTGTTTATCTCTTTTCGGATGACCTCATCAAAGGTTATTTGGAAGTAGATGGAAATGCAGACTGATTTATTGGTCACTGGAGTCTGTGAATTTCATGCAGAAATTCAAATGGTGGGTTTTATAACTACAGCTAAAGAGGCTCCATTCTGTAAGCTGTAAGTCATTTCCACAAGTAAGTGTTCAGTTGTCAGCACTGCACCACACACTCAACCCTCCTGCTTGCTTTCACGATACGAGCTGACACTGCTTCCTGACAGCTGCGTTCAGATCAAGCATATTTACAAATAAGTGCATTTGCACTCACTTTTGTTCATACCTAAGGGGTGTGAACATCCAGCTAAATCAAATTTTACTGCGTATCTATATTCAGGCTATGGTAGAACTGTAGAAAAGACTCAGTATTGCTTATCTGAGGCCTATAGACTCATCTCTATGAATAATTAGAATTTGGCTACCCAGGGAAAGATATATTACAGAAGTCATTCTCCTAACTCTTTGCCATAGTTATGCCTGCCACTTTACAGACAAAATGCATGTAGGTGTAGAGCTACATTAAACAACACTTTCAGAAGACTTTTCAAAAAATATAAGTAATCTTTTCTTTTTCTAAAGGTCTTCCTGTCTACACTACTGAAACTCACACATTGTTCTGTGATTATCTTGGACATCATTTGTTTTTGAACATCGCTCTATAGCAGAAATATATCATACGATAAAAGAAGTAGCTGTGAACAAAGATTTTGTGACAGATGTGGTTGGTCCTCTGGGAAAGGCAGACTACTGAAGATAGAAGTATCAGAAGAAATACAAAGGTCCAGGAAAAAAAAGGAAAGCATAACAAACTCCAGAAGTTATGCAGTGTACCAACACAATAGAAATTACTGCAAAAGAGTACAGCTCTCCCTCTCATAAGACTGCATGCTAATCACAAAGCACATAACAACTCTATATAGTTTTTTTAAGGAAACAAGGACTACAGGCCGGCTGTGGAGGAGGATGAAGGCATTCAAACCCTTCCAATAAGGAGGACTAAACATCTGCTCAGCCAAAACAGGTCAAGTAGGGAGCACTTGCTATGTCAGCCAGTGCTAACGGAGAGAGGAAAACCTATGCCTCAGTAACTTACCTGCTACGAAGTGTCGTAGTTGTGTTTATTTCAGCTGCTTATTTACATTAACAGAAGGCCTTTCGCACATTCCACAGCTCAGGCAAACACGTTCACCTCACAGCAATCCTTTGCTGAGCCTGATGTACTGCAATCCCAGGCTGAACACGAGCTGCTGCAGCTCGCCTTTGCGCTGGCCAAGCTTTAGAAGGAAACTGAAGTCAATACAGCTTTTTATCTTACGTTGGTCTTCACATTTCTACAATTTCCTCATGATAAATGTCTGCACTTCTTGTACTTTCTTTTTTTTACATTAGAGAACAAAAATGTCTTTTTAAATTTTTACCTTTTATAAGCATGGAAACAGTGGTGTCTAGAACACTTCATACAGACATCTCCCTGAAATCTGGCACAGTCATTAAAAAATGATACAATGCACAATTCAGTAAATGTGGGAAGAAAAAGTTTTGGTGAGTCTTGAGTCATCACTCACAAAATTAATGAATGAGATGTCCAAAAATTACCATTTCCAAGTTCAAAACTGATGAGCAAATCCTTCCCTTGAATGGTTCTGACTGGTTGCCAGCAGCCAATTCCCCACATTCTAGACAACAGACATAACTTCAAAATACAAATAGCCCTTTTGGTAAAACTGGCATACATACTTCTAGTGAAGGAATAACATTTGACCGTGACCAGTGAGGGATTAATTTGTTCCTTTAATTTAAAAATGAATGGTGTTCTAATTTGAAAACAAAATAATTGCTTTTTAAAACCTATTCTCCAGCTTAAATCTATATATTTTTTTATAAATACATGCTCTTACGAAGCAGTGCATGGGACGAGGGAAGATGAAGAAACAATTAAAGAACTAAGGAAAATTAAGCCCCTTGGTTATACTAGTAAAAGAATAATAATTATCATCTCCCTCACCCAGTCTTAACAGCAGTCTTTCATAAATTTTCTATTAGAATCAAATGAAACTTGAACATTGCAATTTTAATGAAATTCTTTGCAACTGCATTTGTCTCAGCCCAGTGTTAGTATTAAGCATTTAGTGAGTTTCTTTCAGAAGTTAATTCAATAGTACTTGCCATTATATAGCTACTACTTCATTTTCATTTAACTGCAGAGACATTATGATCTTCCAGAATTATACTGTTTGAAAAGCTATAAAAATTGTTTGCTAAAGTTTAATAATACTCACTTGGCCGTGAGCACTAATTTCAATGAATAGTCAATACTTTCTACATTGCAATATCCTGACATTAAGTAGCTGGCTATTCATTTCCAAGACACCATAATCTTTTTATTAAGCATCTTTTGCTGGTTTATGTCTCCCTTTCAAAGTAACATAATTTATGAGCATCTAAGTATGACCTATTCAGAGCATTTAAAATAAAACATATTTCAAAATTGGTCAGATCATTCTTGAATTACATGTCTTCTGAAAATAATGTAATATGACTAGTTCAATAAGACATTGAAAGATTTAAAAAACAACCCTCACTGGTTGATTTAAGATACTTTTTGTGGCAGTTATATTCAGAAATGTTGCAAGATTGACTTTTCTCTTAAGCAGTTCCTTCCAACAATATCTGTGGGAATGGAGAAATAGGTTTCATTTTGTATCTTGGCTATATACATAGATTTTGAAGTGTTTTTCTTTATCAAATAAGTTACAGAACACAAACAGATTAGGTTTTTCATTGTAATTTTTTTCGTTAACCACCTGGATGGTCCCCTCAATATAGTATTAAATTGTCACTCAGCCAAATGCAACCCTTTAGAAGCAAATAAATCTTTGTTATGTGAGATAGATCTTGCTCTCACTTCACAGCATCTCACTTTTGGAACCTGTCTCCTGGCACAGAAAAGAGACTAGTTTAGGATGGTAAGGACTTCTGGAGGCCATCTGGTCACACCAACACACTATCAAGGTCCTGCCACATGCTAGATTTGACCTGGAGTTTTTAAATCACTGCTCCCAGTTTGGTGCCATCTGTGAACTTTCTGACCTTGAAGTCCCGTTGGCTAGGTCATCGATGAGAAATGCTAAGCAGTTTCAGCCTCAAGTATGACTCCTAAGGAAAGTCACCAGTAGCCAGCAACCAGATGGATTTCAAACCACCGATCACAACCCTTTGAGTGCAGCAGTCCAGCTAGGTTCCATGCACCTTGTGGTCCACACATGGTCCATATCTCCCTGGCTGAACTGAAAGGATACTGTGGAGACTGTGTGGACTTTGTTGTTAAAGTCAACGCAAAAGACATCTAGTGCACTCCCCTCATCTTATCAAAGAGCACAATTAGGTCAACTAGTCACAGTTTTCCCTTCATGAATCTGTGCTGGCTGTTCCCTCTCATCATCTTGTCCTTCATGTGCCTGGATGTGACTTCTGGGAGGATTTGCGCCACAGTCTCGCAGATACTGAGGTGAAGCTTAGAGTTCCTTGAGTTTTCCCTTTTGCTCCGCCCCCCCCCCCGTCTTTTTTCTTTTTTAAAATATAAGTGGGACACTTGACTTTTTTAATCTCCCCATTGCTATGACCTATGACCTTTCAAACAGATCAGTTACCTCCCTCAGCACTCTCCATAGATTTGCATAGGTCTAGTTCCCTTCTTTGGTCTTGAATCTGATCATTCTCTAATGTAGACGGTGCCTCTTTCCCATAAATTTTGCACAGAGATGTTGGAGGCCTGAAAGCAGAACTCACCAAGAACAAGCAAAGACAAGACGATACTGAGCACATCAGCATTTTTCAAGGCCTTTTTTTCATTAGATTGTCTTCCCATTCAATAGGGACACTACATTTTGCCAGTCTTCCATTTTGCTGCCAACATACCTGTAGAAGTACTCCTTGTTACCTGTTACATCCCTCTCCATTTTCAGTGCCAGATGAGCTTTAGCTTCTCTAATTCCATCCCCACACATGGTTGATATTTCCATATTCTTTCTTTGTTAGCCCATCCCTGTTTCCACCTCCTGTATGCTTCCTTTTGCATTTGATTCCAACCAAGAGCTCCCCAGTCACCCAGCCTGATACCCTGTTATTGTCCATTTTGTCACAGATCGGGATGAATCATCCTTATGCTTTGAGGAGGCTGTCCTTGATGAACAACAAACTTTCTTTCCCTCTAAAGGATTAGCTCCTCTGCTCTTCATGACAGCCTCCCACATTAACCTGCTTGCTAGTTCCCTGAACAAGATCTAGTGTGTTCTTCCGAAGTCCGCGTTCTGGTCTCTGGTACTTGCTCGCCTTCTTCCTGCAATATATTAACCATCATTTTCTCATGGTCCTTGTAGCCAAGGCTGCCACTGACTACCCCATTCTCAACTAGTTATTCACTGTACGTAAGCAGCATGTCCAGCATAGTCCTTTCCCTTACTGGTTCATCCAATGTTTGCATCAAAAATTGTCCCAAAGACACTCCAGAAATCCCCTGGATTACTTGCCTTCAAGGCTCCTGCCCTCACAGCAGATATTGGAGTGACTCATGAATTGCCAGTACTTTTGTTTCATTCATAAGGTGTCTTTTGATTCTCTGGAATAAGCTTTATACACCTTCTCTTCCTGGTTGGGTAGTCTGTAGCAATTTCCCACCACAACGATCCTTTTCACTGGCTTCCTCTCTGATCCTGATCCATAAACTCAAAAGACCCTTTCCTTCTTCTTTTAAAGAGCTCCACACATCTGAGCTGCTCCCTGTACAGAGTGAAACCCCACACTCACCTTCCCTGTCTGTCCCTCCTAACCATCCTGCACTCACCCACTACAGATTTGCAATCGTGAGAGCTATCCCACCACATCTCTGTAATCTCAGAGGTGTCAGAGATCTGTGACTGTGCACAGACTTCCAGCCTCTCCTGTTTTTTTTCCCAAGCTGAGTGTGCTTATGTGCAGGTGCTTGCAACAAGTCTCCTGCTGCCTTGCCTTCCCAAGTGTAATACAAGAACTTTCCAGGTTGCCATGTCCCAGGTGCACTTCCTCTCTATTGCCTGTTCCTTCACTTAGCTGTGGGCCACAGTCTCTCCACCCTTTAATGAACCTTCTTCAAAGCTGTCCTTGCTAGGTTAGCAAGCCTGTTGGCAAAGATGCTGTGGCCCTTCTTTGTGAGGTGGATCCCATCTCTCCCCAGCAATTCTCATTTTTGCAAGAGGGTCCTATGGCCAAAGCCATGCCTGTGACACCAGCTACATAGCCAAGCCTTGACCTGTGGGATACATCCATTCTACCCAAACCTTTGCTTGTCACTGGCAGGACTGAGAACATCACTTTGGGTCCCAAAACCTTCATCCTAGCCCTCCGTGTTTGTATATAAATATACAGGAGGACTAGGAGCCAAGAGAGGCAGAACACAGACAGAAGACCAATAGAGCCTGTGAGAAATCATGTCTTAAATCCTTCAAAAACCTTACACTTTAGAGGTTATCCCTATAGGCTTCTTTTAAAGCATGACAGGACAACCATTTGAGCTTTGTTTGGGCTTTTTAACCAACAGCTCCATCACTAGCACACTTGCAGAGGATGCAGGAACCCTGGGTCCTAGGGTGTGTTCAGCCAAAGGAGTTCAAGCCCTCCTCCTTCACTGTCTGGGAGAGTGCTCTAGCAGCAGATGTACAGACTATTTGGGCTAGAAAAAAATGTGGTTTTGGTTCTTTCTACTGGAGCTGTTCCACCTTCATAAAGGAATTCAAGATTTAGTAGGCCAGGAATGTTACTTTCTAGCCAAACCATTTAGGGCACTCTCTGGGAAACAGGAAAACCTGGGCTCCAAACCCTGCTCCAATAGACTGTTTATTTTTTTATATTAAGCAGTCATTTGATAAAATACATGAAGACTCCAAGGCAAAGTACAATGTATGTGTCTCTCTGATGGAACGTACATGGCAGTCAAACTGAAAACATCAGCCTTGAGGCAGAACGGCTCCAGAGAGAGACACCCAAATGCTTCCTTCAGCAGATTTTACTGTTTTTCAATCTAATTTGAATAGTATGCTCCCATCCAAAAAGTCAGATTCCCTGCACAGCTAACCCATTCACTCTCTGAGTTGTTTTGTTCAGCCTGCTCTTTCCAGCAGTGACACCAACTATGGGATCAATAGATTTTCTGGCAGGAGTTGTGGAATATACCTGTTCCCTTCAAATCATGGTATGTCTAGACTCATGTCAAAACTCTTTGCTGCTAAAACTAGAAGCAAAGCATTTTGGGGAAAATATACCAAAAAAAAAAAAAAAAAAAAAAGAGAAGACTAAATTTCTTTTAGAGTTGTGAATTGCATAGGATGCGGTAAATTGTCTAGTCAGTGTTTGTCTACATGTGGTCTGAACATTTTTTATGAAGATTCCGTGTTTAAATACATATATTTTAAAAATAAAGATTAAAATCCCAAGAGTTGTGATGCCAATAGTAAATTACAGGGCGTTTTCTTCATCTACAAGATCACTAGCTTTTGCCATTGGTTTTGGGTACTGATTTACCCATAAATATGCAATGGAACAGTTGCTCTACCAGAAACATATATTGTGTTTTCAGTACAGCTGAGGACATAGTTCAAAGAAAAACACACATAGGCACACTTTCTCCATTCCCACTGCAGTAAGTGTACTTAACTTTAAAAGTATAGGGTACTTTGTCCAAGGGCGTTTCAAGAATTAAACACTTTTCTATAGTAACAGAAGCTTCAGAACTGTGCAGTATTCTTTCATTTCGATCTTGATTTTTTTCCTAAAAATATTTTTTTTTCTGAAATGATATACTGAATTTTATAATTTCACACATTTCTAGGAAAAACAAATAACCATTTAAAGGCAAGATGCCCTTATTCATAGTTAGTCTCCTAAAAATGTCTCCTATCAAGTTGCATAGGTACTCTTGATGCCCAAGTATCTTAAGTCTGGAAAGGTCATTCTTATGTGCTTACAGAAATAGTGTCTTCCCAGAGAAGTGTAGCAATTCCAGAGTTTAAAACCTTCCTGGCATGGGTGAGGTTGTTCAGGCAGCTTCAGGCAGATGCACACAATTCACAACACTCTTAGGGATTCCTACACTATGAGTATCACTCTAAGGACAGAATCTATCCTAAAACTATTCTTGGGTTTGTGCCTTGATCTGTTATTCTGTAAACTTTTAGATTTTTATAGATATAAAGGCAGCATAGAATAGCCACACCAACCTCAAAACAAGCCAAGTCAGTATACTAGAAACAGCACAACCACTTCAGCAAGCAGGCTAATTCCCTCTGCTTTCAAACAATTGGACTTAACCTTGCTAAACTGATACCTAGTGCTTTTTAAAATTGTACTCAATATGGAATCTTATGCAGGAACCTGGAAGAGTGAATAACATGCCTGTAGTAGAAGTTAAAACCATATAAATACCATGCAAGACACTGGTACATCTTTTTGCCCCAAATTTGTTTTATATTAACCTCATAATTAGCCTGCATCAACAGTAGATCTTCCTCTGGCTTGAAGCCTGCTTCTGTAGAACAGATTAACCTGACTGACTTGATCAGTCAAATGAACCTGCTGCCACCTCTGCTGCTCTCAGTCTCATACATTGATTTGCGGATGTAGTAGATTCAGTTTAGAAGTATGATTGCTTTCCTTTTTTTCTTGCATCAATATAATTATTTTGAGTGGAAAAAAATTAAGAGTGGTAGTAACCACCCCAGGGATACAAATTCCCACTATTCCTGGCATTAATGTAGTCCCAGGTTGCTCAGCACAGTATTTCTGTACATGGTTCAGACACACCCCCATGCTGTGAATACTTTTCATAGATAAAGAACAAAAGAGAAGCATTTTCTTGCTTTATCTCCAAATTTATCAAGGAGTGAAATTTTCCCGTTAAGGCTTTCTCTGTCCAAAATTTATTATGTTCTTTGGGACCCTTTTATGACCTGGCTAACAGTAAATGAGTTCCTTGGCCAGAATGAGTGCAGTGGCTGAGCATTTCCACAAAAGGCAATGACTGACACTACCATGACTCAGAATAGCCCTACTCCACCACTTCCAGTCCACTCCTCTACTGCACTCATGCACTACTCTGTGCTTAGGAAAAACACGGCCATAGGAGAACAAAATGCACTCAGATGCAAAGAGTATCCACAACAAGCTGAGGCAAAAACACTAATCAGAGGAACTTTCATGGAAGGCACATAAAAAGCACTCTCAGGTCACAGGCGCTGGGAATGCTGGAGTTTTGGGGAGCACAGGAGTTTTGGAGAGCACACTCTCACTTCAGAGGATCAGAGCGAAGTAGAGGCAGCCCCAGCATCAATGGGAATCCAGTGTCAGAACACCCGGAAGGCAAAGCGGAGGGTTTTCACTATGAAAACTGCAGTTTTGAACCACCGCTGAATTAAACTGAGAGCTCACAGAAATGTGAGTTCAGAACTGGAGATCTTTTACAATCCCTATGTGCCCTACTACAGACCTTGCTTCTTCTCCCTGGATAGATTCACTCTTATGTCCCAAATCTCTCCCTGCATTAGAACACAAACAGTGAAAGCAAATGGATAATAAACCCAGGTACATGACACATTCGTATCAGCTATAAAACTGAAGTGAAAAATCAGTCCAAGGAAGACAGCATGGTAGATCATGAGAAAATACTTCTCTGCCTGCCACCGAGACCAAATGACTTTGAGACAAACACAAGTAAGATTTAATAGTGAATTCCTAACAATTAGCTGCATGTATCTCTGAATATCCTGAATAAAACCAGGCTATGTGCCTAAGCATTATACCCTCGAGACTAGTTGCAGGTTATGGGAGGAGAAATATAGAACTAAGTATAACTAAGGAAAAGTTTATCCTTGAGAAACACATCAGCATATTTCAGGGTCAATTAAGCTGTAGCACATATGTACCATGGTCATCACTGTCAACTGCAAGAAGAGTGTCATCACCTTCCAGTGATAAGTATTTGTCCTTATCTACCCAAATACATAATGTTAAAAAATGGTTACTATTGACTGCAGTGTCATGATGGAATCAGGGAGCTGGGCTTGAACAGTGCTAAGCTTTCTTATAGTGAGCATTGCACTCAGACCTGCTGACAGTCTTTTAACTTCTTCAAATATGTATTTTTTTGTTATTAGCATTGACTTCCTACTTTTACAGATAAAACATCGCTAGCAAATGGAAATTAATAGCTGGAGATACATAGAATTTTTAAACTGCAAAGGTGCAGCTACAGTAAGCAAGGATATTCCAACTATTCACAAATATTTCTTCATTAAAATGGAGGAAGACAAAAGGACAGGTGAGAGGAAACTCAGACAGAATTAAACATACAAAGCAGAAGAAATTCAGTGCTGTATTGCTCCACTGCTATCATGACTCACTGCAGTGTCCTTGTTCTGCAAGGACCACAGCTGAGAATGAGCTGTTATGTTCCACGTCCTTGTGCTAAATCCATGCACAGCAAGACTAAGACACAGAGAAGAACTTAGCTATCCTTGTGTTTATTTTATTTGTCATTTATTTATGTCATTTTAGCAGTAATTTAACAATTTTGAAGTGAAATAAAAAATATTATTTTAGTGTGCACATGAGACGATCTCAATTCCATACATTATGGTCGTTGCAATCTATCAGGCTTACCCCTAATGAGGCTTGCTGGACTTAAACCAGTTATGAAATTAGTTCATTATCTGTTGTAGTCCAGTGGAGAGATTTTTTACAGGTACTTAATATAAGAACTGGTTAAGGGCTGAACCAGAACTGATTCTTCTGGATCTTTAAGGGTGCTAACACTTAAGTATGCTTTGCTCGTCTGATCACTGAAACACTAAATTACCCTCTTGCTGCTATTAGATCCAGTTATATCAATGTGTATTGAATACTTCATTGCTGCCCACTGTACCAAGTATATAAGGCAAAATACGTGTGCTTACTGCATCTCTGTGGTCTTGTTGGCTTAAAGGAATAATATTGTATTCACTGCCATGCATTTAGGAAGACCACTGCAGTTAGCTGCAGTCTCTCATGCCATGCTACACTGTGTGTCATAACATCTTCACTTCTAGGTACCCTACCAGTCTGGAGAAACAGACAGTGATGGAAGGCTCTGGGAAATCTGCTTTTAAAACACAGGAAAATTACAGAACAACAAAATCAAACCAAGTATTCCCAGGCTTGGTGAGCTATTTGTAGATCTGGGTATAAAAGCTTGTCCCAGAACAAATAATGATATAAGCAGGTGAGAGGACAGTTTTACCTTGTGGTTAGAAAAACAGGATTGAGCTTTCCTGGGAAGGATTACAGGAGCAAAAAGGCACACCTTCACTCCTTTCATCTTTGCTCGTGGAACAGCAAGAAGAAGAAATTATAATATGCGCTTGCACCTCCCCAAACAAATTGAGAAAACAGAAAGGATGAATAGAAAAGACAGCATTTTAGAGTCGTTTTTCCTACAAATCTGTAAAGACCGACAGCTTGCAAAATCACTTTCCATAGGAGTCGAAAGATTACAAAAATATCTCAGTTCATTATTGCCTCTTCCTCATCCTCTAAACCTGACTGACATTACGCTAACAGCTGGACTAACAAAATCAGATGCAGAGTGAAAGCAAGGCTGGAGGGTTATGTGTCAAATATGAACTTCCAGTTGACAGTAAAGTACACTCTCAAACCTATTACTTGGAGCACCCTTGGAGCATTCCTCAGAGACATTCATCCAAACCAATGCTCAGAAACCTTACAAAATGACCGT
The DNA here is from genome assembly GCA_013399365.1 of Pampusana beccarii. Classification (NCBI taxonomy): domain Eukaryota; kingdom Metazoa; phylum Chordata; class Aves; order Columbiformes; family Columbidae; genus Pampusana; species Pampusana beccarii. Next base: position 264,587 of record VWYH01008579.1, on the reverse strand, counting down.
TCACCTGACTAACAGTTAAAAAAAAAACAAAAAACCACCAGAAATTCTTACTATCCAAATTGCAAATTAAGTCAAATATGTTCTGATCCTTCTCCAGTACCTATGGAAAACAACCCAGCACTGTTAAATTGCAACATAAATAACTGCTTCCAGACAGAAAGTCCATGCCAGTTCCTCAAAGAAACCTGATTAAGTCATTTTTCTTCATATGACATTCCTTAAATTGTGTTTTTCTTTTTTGTTATCTAAATTACCTCTCCATTTAGAAGAGCTCAATGGGCAAAAGTCTTCCAGATAACACTTTGTCACTTCCAAGTAGAAGAGGATAATATTCTCCTTGGTTGGGCTGACTCTAAAGGTTGCCTCTTTTTGCAACAGCATCGCTTACTCAGCTCCAGATTTATTTTAGCATTTTGTTGTTGCCATTCTGTATTTTTGAATTAAATTTCTTTATGTAGAGCTTAGCACAGTACACATCTCATGTTTGTACTGCATCTTGCTGATTTCCCATTACAATCCAAATTGGCTACATCCTCCCGCAGAAGTGTGGCATAACATACAGGTGTTTGTGTGCCATCACTGATGGCAATATAACTGTAGCGATAGTAGCATTTTTTCTCTCCTGCGATTTCTAGCAAATGGGAAGAACAAATACATACCAAAGAAGGAACACAGCAGAGGATTTAATATTAGATAATAAGGCAAGTGAAAAAATATTGCCTGGACCTTGCGGTAGGGCAAAACTTCTTAACCATTTTTGATTCTCACAGATGCATATAATTTCTGTGAAATACTCAGTTGACAATGAGGAAAACCTCTCAGTATATTTAACAAGTACGAACCCTACAATTAGCATTTTGTTAGGGAACAATAGTTTTCAAAATGAAATAATATTTCTATGTATGCAAGTTAGCTTTGTGGCTAGATACAGAGTGAAGCGCAGTCTGTGATATGAAGAATTTACTTCGCTTCTTGGCAGTAGTGTTTGCCATCAATGACAACATACAAAGTATTCCTTCTTAGTACCAAGTGCTGTTGAAACCATGTGTATAGTAAGAATCATCTCTTAAATGAGAACTACTAAAAAAGTTTTCCACGGCCACAATTTTCTTTCCTTCTTATGCTAAGGCAGGAGCAAGTACTGGGCAGGGAGTGAGGAACAAACATGAAAATGTGGCCAGGATCAGCACAAAGCAACACAGCTTCAGCAGGAAGAGTCAAGCTGTCCCACCTCCCTCTAGTTAAAGGCTTGTCCAGAAAAGAGACAGTAGATAAAATAGTAATATTTTATCAAAAACATTTGGTTTGATTCTAATCTCTGGGTAACAAACCACAAGGAAATGACAGCTGAAAGAAAAAGTTAGCTATTAGTATGAGCAGATATATAAAGGGCAAATGATACACACAGCAAGAAATACTGGGGATGGGGGAGTGCTGGAACAAACCAGCTTTAATCTGCAGTTTGCAGTCTTGGATGGAGATACCACAAGCTTATGAACTCCATGCCATCAATTTCAGTGCCAGCAGAACTGCTACCTTTGATTTCTTCTCACTGCCAGAAACAGGAGAGCTTCAGCAGACACTGTTGAAAATATTCTTTTCGCCCCTCAGAAAGCTTCAGATCACTGTAATCAGCTTCATTTTACAACACATTGATGTTCAAGGTTCAGAGAAGTACAAAATAAACTGTTTCAGAGGTGAGAGAAGCTAGGGGAGGGGAAGAACAGAACCAGCTGTTGATTGACATTCAGGGCAAGACGGGGGAGATAACTCGAAGTGATGCTGATAGAGACTTGTGTCAGAGAGAAAAAAGCAGATGCTTATATTTTCTAATATTTTTAAGAGATTTTTCTGCCTTTTCTATTGAAAGAGAAGAAGGCAAAAACTGAAGTTGGAAAGAAAATATCTTTAAATGTTTCCACAAACAGTGATAGAGAGAATAAATAATTTTAAATCATATTAAAACAAAGCATAAATTACCCCACCATCAGGAAACAAAGTTAGATTTATCTCTGCATTTCAGGGAAATCAAGCCCCCAGAGGTCAAAGTTGTTGCTAAATGGGTGGGGGAGTGAGAGAACATTTTACAAAATCATCCTCTAATTTGGAGCCAAGGTCAATGATTTAAACTTTAATGCTCATCTTGAAACCAAACACACAATGAACATAGGTGGAACCATCCCAACTAGCAATTACCCAGAGTCAAGCAAACAAGAACTGCAGAAGTAACTATTGCTGTCCGTGAATTAATGTTTTCAAAACATGACATCAGCCCTGCCAGTTTGCTAGCCACTGTTCTCTTCTGACGGTGATAACTTGTTAAGCCACAATACTCAGCCACATGCCCAGCATCTAGCTATATCTGGAAATTGTGATCGCCACAAGTTGTCGTACCGCTAAGCAGTTTCAGCTGCAGACAAGACATCAACACTCAGCTCTCCAATAATTCAGAACTCAATCCTCCATGCCACAGTCAAAAACAAGTAAAAGATGAGCTGGCTACCACTGTATATATGAAGTTTAGTGCATCTTTACCCATCAACACACCCAACTGCAGCCTTGCAGATATATCAGTGAAGAACTTTATTTGCAGAGTTAATTGCTTTGTAGGAAAGGGAAGGGAAAAAGGAGGGAAAACCCCAGAGCATTTATAATGACTGCATTTCAGGAGGTCTGACCAAACCTTGCCCACCATACAGTGAATCCCAATGTAATTATGTGATTCACCGTTCACTTTTTTAGCCCGAAGTTAGTGCAGCCCACACAAACTGGTGCCATCTTAGTGCTTATTACTGTAAAATATTGACCTCAGCATGCTGAATCATAAAACAGAGTTTCTAGAAAAGTTTACAGGGTGCTGTATGTTAAGGAATGCCATACCCAGTCAAGTTTCCATTATAGACATTAAGTTTCATGTTTGCAGAGAAACTGAGGGCTACATTCCAGAGTACAGCACTTACTTAGATCTTTCCTATCCAAAGGAAGATATTGATGCCAAATACAGTGGGATTTTATCTCTCTAGGCAGAAAATAGGCACAACATTAAAAATACAATTGCTGGAGAATGGGTTCACTGTTTTACAGTGAAATCCCTAAATGATCAACCTGCAATGAAAAATATAGAGAGGCTGAAGTGAGGCTGCGGAGTTTGGAACTAGCAGGTTTCTAAATGGGCTTATTAGAAGTGTTTCACAGAATGGTTGAGGTTGGAAAAGACCTCTGGAGATTATCTCCACTTTGACTAAACACACAGTGGTTTCCAGGTTTGCATTTTTTACAAACAAAATGCCTTGAGAGGGAGAACAAACTGTAGCACTCTTACTATAAAATCGCGCTGAAGCTATGGCAACAGCAAGCTGAAAGAAGCCTGCTCCACTCCCTTTTTAGGGAGTCTGAAATGCAGTCTGGGGCCGCATTTTGGCACTTCTAAGAGTTTAAGAAGCAAGGAGTGTCTGCTGCTGATTACAAGCAGAGGTAGTATTGCCATCACCTTTCTCTTGACTTCTTGATTTCCCATTGAAAGGTAGCAACAGGTATTTATCCCTTGCCTTGGCCTAATCTTCCCAATATTCTTCAGCAGAATATAATGCTGAAGATGGTTTTAACTCTCAGAATATAATAAAAAAAAAACCTCCAGAGATGACAGCACTCAGGTGCCATTAACATGTTTTCTAAACAGGACTAAAAACGACACTGGTGTGAATGTAGTATGATGTTCCCTAGAAAGAAAGACTTCAACTCTTCATAATATCATGAATCCTTCTTTGAACTTTGTAACCAAAGCTATTGTTGGTTGCCTCATTTTTAATCATGGCTGCGTGCAAGTAAAAGCATCCATCATTTCAGGCTGAATTTACTCTCCAAACCACATAAATGAGGATCTCAAAGCTGGAAATGCTCTGGCTTGGCAGAAGAAGATGTGTCTGCAGAAGTCTGTGTGGTGTTTAACTAAAATTGACCAAATCCAGTAGGGAAAAAAAAAAAAAGACATCAGCTGGCCCTTAACCTCACTCCATTGGTTCCAATGCAAATTGCGTGGCTTGAGTGAAGCCATGACTCATCTTCTGTGCGTGGTCAGAAAAGATTAATTCCTTGATCCCATTCAGCCTCAGAAATCATGATTGGGCCACTGCTGAATGAAGAACCAACATCCTTCAGTTCTTAGGGAAAGACATGATTATGCTAAGGTGATGGGCTGTAAAAAAATTGCAAAGAGGTCAATTATGTCACCTATTTCCTAAAAAGAAAAAATTAAATTTTACTTTTATAATGAAGCAAATCCAACAAATGGTTCATACATACACACTTCATTTGACAGACTTGTTTCCTGTTTGGCTTAGGGGTTTTTCTCTTTCATTCTCTACATCAGGTTTGATCTCTGTTTCTGTTCGGCTCTTCTTGAGGCCTATGTTAAATTGGCACAGTCAGAGCAGAGATACGTGACAGGAAATTATTTCCCTAGCACCATATTTGTTTACCTGTTTGCATTTTGAATGGCGAACTTCAGTGACTAATGAATATACTAATGAACGTACTAATTTTAATGACTAAATTGGGTGAAAACATTATTCATTGAAAAGCAGGAAAGAAAAAAATAACAAAAGTATCTAATTTTGCATAATTTATTCTGTGAACTGGCAAAGGATGTGACACTGCATTCATCAGATGGCATTCACATCATTGAATGAATGCCTTTAACTGGAGAAGATGTTCGTAACTCTGGAAAATGTTCACCAAATATTATGTTCTTCTAGGTTTTGAGAAACAATTGCACCAGCAACCATAGATATCAAGCTCTGAGGTGTGAGGTCAGATTTTCCTTCCCTTTCCAACCCTTCTGTTAAATACAAGCAGTCTACTTTTGGAAGTATTTACTATTTTTCATCAGCAGAAGCAATTACAAAAATTCACCAGCTGAATTTGTACAACGGTAGCAAGAACTTAGTCCTGTTAAATTCAAGCAAGAACAATACAGGCTGTTGCTTGATATTTGCCTTTTCAAAGCTGAATCAGGACATTAGGAATTCATGATTCATTTAAAAAGGTCAAAAAGAGGTTTAAGATATAGTATGTAAGAATGCCAGTCTACAGAGAGAATCTTGCCTTGAGAACTTTTGAGGGATGCTGAAGCGACTATCCCACCCTGAGGTAGCAGTTATGTAAATAGCTAATTCCTTACAGTAGTTCTCTGAAATATACCAAATTAGCCTTCCAGCCCCTCATTTTCCATAACCATGCAGCACCTCATGTGTCAAAGGCAAAGGTTATCTGGAATATTATCAAGACAAGGCTATTGGTTTTGGGTGGTAGATCTTTTTTCATATGCCAAACAAAAAGTATTACCAAAGGACAGTAATAAACACAGTTTATGAGTCTTACTGACACCGTTCCTGAGAGACCCTCAAGCCACCTCTTGCCTCAGCAATATGCTCCAATTAGGTAGATTTAAACACTAACCATGTTACAGAATAGGCTAATTATTGTTTTCAGAAATAAGACAGTCTGTCAGAACAGTTAATAGAACTGCGAATGCCAAAAGGCTTTGTCTTGTTCTTCAGTTATAAGGATGCCTTTAGCTCTTTACCATATAAGCCAAAAAACTGCACTACCAGCCTCTAACCTCCTGCCTGAAAACCTATGCACTTTTGGTATGACACTCACAATTCATCATAGGCTTAGAGGAAAGCATTTAATAGACCCTACTGAAATGTTGTGAGAACAACACCAATTCTGCAACAGCAGCAAAAGACTAATTTCACTGAGCAACTAGGGAAAATCAAAGCTGCTTATGAAAAGGAAGAGACAGTACAGTTCACTGACAGCTGTTAGCAAATAGAAATGCTATGAGAACTTTAGCCCAGTAATTTAAAATATGATGCTTTAAAATACTGTTAATAGGAATTGCATATTTTAGTGAACCCGATCTAACACTCAAAGAGTCAATGGGAGATTAGGCATGAAAGATGAGCTATGGCATCCATAAGAAAAGGAGAGCTGTTATGTGGAAGACTCACCTGTCCAGCATAATACCCAAAGTGGTGGCCCTGTAGGTATTGAACAGGGTCTGATTCAAGGAGGAACATTCAGGGAGAAGTTTAAAGCAAAGAACTGAGGCACCTCTCAGGACAAGTTTGATCACAATGAAACATGCATCTGATGGTTTACCACTCAAATAAGCTATTTGAGAGAAGAAGCCTATGATTAATTAATCAGGATTATTACCTTTCCAAAAACAGCAGTGCGGGACCTTACACACCTTTTTCACAAATGTTTTCTCAAATGTAGAGAAAACATTACTATCTTTTACACAATCTCAACCCCATTGACTACATTGGGCGTATTTTTCTAATACATGATGTTAGCAGAAGGCAGATAACATTTCCCTAATGTCTAAATGAGCATATTTTTGTCAAATTAATTGTCAATTTATAGTACAAAACATTATTTTCCTACATCATGTGAAAACTGTAATTTCCCACTAAGTGGCATATATTTTGTCACTAATGCTTTCTTGAAAAAAAATAAAATTGGATCGTATCTTCTTCCCTGGCAGAGAGCAAGGAAAAAGTGTTGTGTTCTTTTTTTTTCTTTTTCTAGAAACAACGTGCACTTGCTAAACCTGTGACTTCTACCAGCTTTTGAATTCATCTTTCTATAAAGTGTTTTTTATCTTTAAAGTGACGGTATGGAAACATTAAAACAATAGAGAAATTTTCATGGAAGACTTGTTGCCTCTGCACCTATGAATGTAATAAATATAACAGAGATCCACAGGTAAAAATTGTCACTTCCAGCCCACTGGAAGATACAGACATACTGAACTGAAGGTTGTTAAGGAATTTAGCAGGTATTGTACATTGACCTGGGCCACTGTTGATTTCAACAAGGGAATCAATAGGGAATGTAGGAGGCTAAAGTTGAAGGTTTCATGGTTATCAGCAAAGCAAATAAATGGCAGTCAGACCAAACAAAACAGCAGGAGATATTCAGATCTCACTGTAGGTATAACAAGTTATATCACTTTCTTAGCTATAAATCTTCTTTCTGGGCTAGGGTCATGCAACTGACTGCGAAAATACTGCCAGTTGCTCCAGAAGGTCACTGAAGGAAGAACAAAATGAAGCTAGCTATGACCAAAATTTAGAACCCCAAGGTCCTGTCACCCCTGCCTGTCCCTGCCCATCCCAGGGCTCCCCCACCCACTCTGCTCATAGCTCAAGACCCCATTTCAGGCCCCTATGACCATTGATCCCTGCCCTAAAAATGCTGCAGCAGGGTCATTCCCACACTCCCCAAATCCTTGCCCAGACATGGGCCCCACCAAGCCAGGCCCACTCTCAGGCCCATGGCCTGGCCTGGCCTCAGCCCCAGGGAGATGCTCAAAGCTGGGGTTGTCACTGTCCCCGCCAGCTGCCCCTGGCTGGGGTGGTAGGACAGGCACTGGCTGCCAGATCCTGCCCTGCCACTCCAGGAGCCACTGCCGCTCCCAGGCCTGCAGTGTTGTTCAGGCAGAGGTGCAGATCTTGCAGGTGTTGAGAGAGCACTGAGGCAGCTACTTCCCAATTCGTTTCAAAGGAGACAAAGTAATTATCCATCATATGCTGCTTCTTTTCTGCAGCTGGCACTTTGGGTATTACAAGCTAAACAGGTCCAGGGTGCAGACAAATGTGACGACCCATCGTTATCCATATTCCCAAACTGTTAGCATACACCTTGCACAATTTAGGTACAACTCCAGACAACGTCAGGGCATTGTTCAGCATGGGCACAGGCAAGGGATCTTCCCCAGAAAATGTTTGGGATGCAACTGTCTAGGTTAGGGAAGGGAAAGGAGGAGAAATGGGTTTAGCAGTTCGGTGCCATGGATGCTGTACCCATGGGCCTCAGGGTCAGAAAATAACTCAAGGCCCATTTTATCTACTTGCATAATCTAAGCCTGACTAGACATTCAGACACTGAGGTTACATCTGTACTAGTAAACAAAACAGCCCGCAAAACATTCTTTGATCCTGAAAGGGAGCTCTAGTCCATGCAACTAAATGCTCCTCCCATACAAAATAGGGTGGCGATAACCATATTATCCAGGTGAGAACAGTTTCAGGTCCAATGCCAAGCACCATCTGGAACAACAGCTTTGGCTGGCCTGGGTTAACACAATCTGAGAGAGCATGCTAGCAATATGGATGATCAGGATCCATTGCTTAAACCCGGGCCCTGTTCAACTTACTAGTTTAGACAGACCCTCAGAGCTGAACTGCAGAGGGAGATTTTTTTTCATTTTCTAAACAGAGGGCTGTTTGAAAACCTACATGTGTACTGCTGAGATTTTGTTGCTTTTGCTTCTTGTTACTCACTGTGAACGAATACAGATTGACATAATACTTGGCCATAAGTGGATTGATAATGGGATGTCCAGGAAAGAATAAGAACAGAAAGAATGAAAACAAACATAAGTGGTGCTCCCTGTATACTCTCCCAATCACCAGCTATTTCAGCCCCTGACCTTCCTGCACGAGAAGTGTTTTCCATATACTGTGCATCAGTCCATGAATTTATCTTCCATTAGTATAACTGATATCCTCTTAGACACATTTGAGCTTTCACAACCAAATATCCTTTGGCAAGGGGTTTTATAAATCTGTTGCCTATTCTGCAAGAACCACCTCATTTTGTTTGCGTTGAACTCAGTTCCTCCACCTTCAGTCAATGTTTTTTTTCTTATCCCTGTTGTTGGCAGAAACAGCGCGTGGTGGATCTACATCCACTCTCTCCACAGCAACTGCGATCTTGGAGGCCTCTGTCATTTCTCACCCCTGTCCAAGTCATTTGTTTCATGCATTTAGCCTGCCCACATTTTTCACCTCTGAGTGTCTTTACTGTCCTTTTCCAAGTATTTTCCAACTCTACCATGCCTTTCACAAGAACTGAGAATAAGAACCACACAAGGTAACCAGCAGGCAGGCAAACCATGGATATGTACAGTGGTGTTATGGTATTTTGTATTTTGATCTGTAGTTCCCTTTTTGAGGGAATTTTTTTTTTGACCACTCCTGATTACAGAGCTGACATTTTGATGGAATTATTTATCACAGTACCAAAATCTCATTTTTGAGTATAAATGGTCAGCTCAGAGCCCACAACTCTATGTGAGAAACTAGAGTGACTTCCCCTGCAGAGGTACAGCATTTTTAATTTATCTACATTGAATTTTATCTGTCATTTTACCATCCCGCCTCACAAGGTCTATTTGCAATTCTTCAGAGTCAACTCTCATCCATCATACCCTAATTAACATTGTATTACCAACAACTTTCTCATCTGTGTAATCATCCCTTTTCCAGACCACTTCTGAATATTTTTACAGCACAGGTCTGAGATGAGATCCCTGTCAAACCCAGCTGGTAACCCTTCAAGATCAAGGATGCATGTGTTTCTATACAAACGATAGACAACTGAAAAAAAGAGGATGGTGGAATCCTGGCTTTGAATGAGATTATAGGTATAATAGGTAGAAGAAAAAGCGTGCAGCATCATAATGCCAGAGTGCAAATTGACATGGCCCTGAGTTCCCCAAGAGGTTTAAATTTGCACAGTCAGCCTCATCTGAGATACTGACCCTCATTCTCTGGTTTGGACTCCAGGGCTCCAGCTAAGCTCAGGATTTGGCCCACAGTCCTAGCCTAAACTGCACTGTAGGTAGTCTTGCAGCCAACCGTGTCCCCTGCTATTCCAGACTGGATCTGTGTCATTGTCTTATCCTGTCTGATTATGACCAGGCAGTTGATGGAAGCTGTCACCATCACCAGCTCCGGGTCATAGACCAGCAGCACACTTGCTACTATCTAGCAGAAATGGGGCAGGAATGCAAAGTTAAAGTGATGCCATAATGCAATATTAGTGAGAGAAGGGGAGAGGACAAAGTTAAATGAGGAAAATAAGGTAAACAATTTAACTGCATCCAGAAGGAACACAATAATTTGTACAGTTCCAAGTGTCTTGCCTTAATAGGAAGTTTGGTATTACCAGCCAGAGGGGTGGTGATGTGACTTTAACTTGCTTAGACAGAAGTCAGAGAAGCTGCCAGAGCAGAACAGAAAATAAAAATGCAAGAGTTCACTTATACCCATATAGACTGAAGGAATGTGATAGTGAGAAATTACACAGACACAGGTTTTAAATATCATGAATGACCACTTGTTAAACTTGCTAGTCAGAAAACCCACAAGTAAAGAAACAGTTTGGCTTAGTTTTGAGCGGATGAGATGTGGTCTGGGAAGTTACTTTTGAAGAGTTGCTCTGTAATTATGACTACTATATATTCAAATTTAGCATTTGCAAGAAAGAAGTAGATTGATTTTTTTTTAATAAAGCAATATAAAACTGAAGATGTTTGTTAAAAACAAATTAAAAGGAACACATAGAAAAATAAAATTCTTGCAGGCAGACTTGAGGTTATTTAAAGACAATTAAATTGGAGTCTCACTGTAAATAATACCTTCTAATCAAAGAGAAACAAAAAAGGACTCATCAAAGTCAGAAACACTGAACAACAATAAAGGCAGGCATTTAAAGTTAGAAAGACTTCCTTCAAAAAGCAGAAGTCTTATCTGAAGAAAGGAAATAAAAAAGAGTATAAATTCAGATAAATCAAATTTAGAACTGTAAAAGGCAGATAAAAACAGATTTTGAAGACTAACTTGGGTACATAAGATCTTCTGTGTTCCCTGGCAGAAAATTTGTACAGTCCACAAAGCTAATAGAACTAAAAAAAGTTAACATCTTAACAAAAATTTGGATGAATTCTCCATATCCATGTTCATTTAAGAAGAGCTTAGAGAGATTCACAGCTACTTTCTTTATGAGAGACAAGCTTGAAGAACCACCAAAAGGTCAGTGGGGGACATTTATGAACAGACTGATAAAATACATGCTAAGGAACCACTTGGGCTCTATGGCATTTAACACCGAGTGGTGTTTAGCAACTTTTCAAGCAGGGAATTACAAAAAGAGATGATCCTTCTTTCTCCAACATAACCTCTGCTCAACCAGTTTTTGTGCAGAACTTACTGTCATGATTACAAAACATTTCTTTTAGGATCTGCTGTATTGAGCACTCGTGACAGTTACAGAACATGTTTCCCCTTTAACAGCTTGCCCCTCTGTGGCCAAGATCAGTTTAGAAATATTTTTAAATTACAGAAATTAAATACATTCAGTCTTAATTTTCCAGCCTCCTAATTACTAGCAACTGCCAAACTTTGCCATGAGGCCAGGACTTTTAGATACTCAGACTTCCCAGCCTCTTCACCCCAGAGCAGCTCTAAAAACACCTACTGGAATAAGAATCGATTAAAACAAAATCAGGTTGTATTCTCACAAAAATTGATAAGTCATTACTACTGAAGATCTCCCATGACAGTCAGTCAAAATAAGACGCAAGAAATTTGTTTAATGTAAAGATACTTGTTTCTTTTGTTTCTTTCCTTTTGGTTTTAGATACTTGTTTCTTTTGTTACTTTACATTTGGGTTTGTGGTTTCAACCTCAGCAGCAGGTGACAGGTGCTCACAATTTCTCATTAGAAGCATAAAAGAGATTCAAGACTTAAGTCAGTGATCTATAAATACTCAAGAAAATGACATTTCCGTTTTCATGGTAAGCAAACCAAAAGGTCAGGGCTGAATGCTCATTTTCAGCTCTCAGAAGCTTCTGTTCTTGTCAGTGGTATTTTCCAGCAGCTGTGTTTCCGTCTATAATGCGCACTGCTGTGTAACAACAGCTACATGGTGGAACACAGGTCTGATTTCAGGCTTTGCACGATGAATGTGTTTTACACCAGCCTTGCTGGCTACTGGAACTCACATCATGCAACCAAACTTTATGAAGAGTACAAAGGAAATACAGAAAAAAGTGCAGATCGAGGGCTGAAGTTGAAAACATTTACTTCAGCGCTATACAGAATAACCGAACAGAAGTGTTCTAGTGTCACTGAGAGCAGCACCTTCAGTCCAACTACATTTTGTAGGATCACAATGAAGTGAGCCTCTTGCCAACGCTCCCTCCTGCTGTCCCCTCAGAGGTCTCAAGAAGCAAAAGAGCTGTGCAAAGGGAAAAGGGCAAGAGGTTGACAATTTGTATGACAGTCTAATGTTCTTTCATCTTTGCATTACTTGTACAGTCTTCAAAACCACCAGTGAGAGCAACATCACCCAGGTGATAAGCAGAGAAGAGGGAAACATTCTGTGGTACGGGTGGCTGTGACATTTCTTCACTGTGTGAAGAAATGACCATGATCAGATCTTTTGAATAGAGAAGGTGCCCTGAATGCACTTGCAGGTCCATCTTTCAGTTCCAATGAAATATAGTTGGGCTGTCATTCATACCAAATAAGCATTGCTGGCCTAAATTCGCTTCCACTCACATTTAAGAAGATATCTTTATCCTGCGGCCCGCATCCAAATACCCAATATTAAATCTCCAGGTGTCACTTTTAACTGATAGCCTGCAATTAGCATTTGATGGCCCATCAACGCATTATGCAGTTCCTCCCTGTGAAAGAGTTTTCTCTTTTTTTAAATCGCCAGGATTGAAAGAATTATTTTCTAATCGCCTGACTTCATCCAGTTCATTTTGAAGCTTAATGTTTTTCAATTAAATCTCCTGTTGGGAACTCATTCACTTCCATCGCACCAGCACAGCCAGATTGCCTTGATTAATTGCTAGCACTTACCCTTCTACTTCAGTTAGTCTCAGTACCATGTCAAAAAAAAAAAAAAAGGAAAGCTTTAAATCAATGCTTTATACCATTCTAAATCTGAAGCTCCAAAGAATTCTACAAAATTGAAGAAAGGCAGGGGGGTTACGGGCAGCCTGTGTTTACAAACCGGGAGGGTGTGACGTTCAGATCTGATTCAGTGCCCAAGCTAATAAACCCAATTCGTACTGGAAAGACAGCTCACGTAGCTAATACAATTCATCAAACAGAAAATGTAAGTTTAGGAATCAAATTACACTTTCAATCCTGGAGATGCAGCACAGCTACCAGATTTACAATTTCTAATGTACAGGAGCTATATTTTAAATATCCATGGGTTAACATAGGAAAGGAAGCTCATTAACACAGCAGAGATCAAACTCAGTGACTTTCATTCATGTGAAATCTATAGTAGTGACTACATGAAGAACAGTGTTTATTCTAAGTCTGCTTTCAGAAACAGACCTTCACATATGGACCAAAACTTGCGAAGAAAAACAAAACAAACAAAAATTTCCAACTTCTATTCAGCTTGACCATCCTTTACTTATAAGATAACACATGTGAAAATTTTAAGATTAATGAAAGGCCACAATCTAAAAACTGGGATTCTTATTTAAAAAAACAAAACAAAACAAAACAACAACAACAAAACAAAAAATAAACAAAAACCCCCAAACAAACAAACAAACAAAACACAAAAAAAACCCCACCACCAAACAAGTAGGTAATCTTTTCCCAAAGTTTATCCTCATTTTTGTTTGCCAATTAGCTGTGAGTAAGTGGACAAAGGCACCTTGCCAAAAGTTAGTCAAAAACCTCTTTCCATTGAATGGTAGGTGTAGAGATGGGAAGATGAGAAGACAGCCTTCTTCACAGTCTTCAGATTAAAACTGCATTTTTCCTCATGCCAGTTAGGGTAGCAAACATCTATTAAGGTATGAAGGTATCTCACACTGTGCGATCAAATGGTGAACCATATTTTGATGCATCTAACCTGCAGAAACTTCTTCTGCAGATGAACTGTCTCACTGAATGAAGTTTTATCTCCAGCAGTATCACCATTTACTCATCTTTGTCAGCTACCCTGTCCCAAACATACAGTTTTCCCATCGTGGGATCAGAACAGAAATACAGTCACAAACAGAAAATATATATTCACTGGGAAATATCGAAAAATCCAAAGCAGAGAATAAAAACAAAGCAGCCCATCCACAAGCAGTTTTACTCACAGGAACACCCAGAAGAGCCACCATAACCTTCTCAGTTCAATCTCTTATACAACACACTAGAGCTCAGGTGAGTGGCCGTAAGACTGCTTACCTTGACTCAGCTGGCAGGCAGTGGCTATCTAAATACACACCTTTAGCCAGCTGCAACATAAGTTAATCAAATTTTCATGGGTTCAGTGAAACGAGGTAAAGCCATTTGCCACTAGTGCATGCGTCATCCGCTGCCATCACTAAACTCATGAGCATAAGCCATGGAAGTTTGCCTCCTTGGAGCAGAGGTGCACAGACCAGGTGAAAGGATGGGTCTTGAGAGACTTCAGACAAACCTGAGTCTCCTCCATCCACCCTGGAAACCACACCGTCTTTCTCTCTCTTTTTTCCCTGAATGCCCCCACATCCTCCTTTTTTCTACCTCTTCCCCCTCTCCACTCTCACCACTATTCATCCCCTACATGATGTCTACTAAATCTCACCTTTGATTTGGGCAGCAGGCAGTTGAGAGATATCAGTGCCACCATCTCAGATGCTCTCAGTAGTGGGTGACATACACAACCTTGAGGCCAGCCAGTCTAAAGGCAAATTTACACTAACCCCCTCCGGAAGTGTAAAATGTACATGTAATTACAATCAGACCTTGATAAAGAGTTTTCTATATGCCCACTGTCATTACAGTGAGCTGACCCAAAACTCCAGGCTCAGATACTTCCTGAATTGGAGCCTTCTTGGAAGGCAGAGATAAAATTTGCAGTCTAATTTGGTAAATGACTGTTCAACTTGTGTGTAGTTACAGTGACGTACAAAGGCCAATAAAATTAAATTCCTTATTAAAAAAAATGAAAATGATCCATTTGTTTTTCTTAGGTGTCCTTGTTAGCTGGTTGCTGTGTTACGTTTTACTAAAACTAACCTTTTAAAAAAAGCTGTAATTAGCTTGAAATACATTTTCTGATTTATGATAAGGAGTGGATTATATTGAAAATGGGATGATGGCTTAATTTATGTTCCAGATCTGATTTGCCTCTTTGTTTTTGCTTTCTGGATGTTTAGTAATAAAGAGTATTTTCATTTTTCTAAGGATATGATTTGATGATTATTGAGAGTCCTGAACTCCCACTGAGGTAAAGACACAAGGGCAATCCCCAGAAATACCTTAAAGAGAACTGTAAAATTTCAGTCAAGGCATCGCAGCATCAGAAATAGGGTTAGATTAAAAGTGGTTTCCCAAATAAGCTTTTGTTTCACTTCCCAAGCAGAACAGAGTAGCTTGCTTCCACCTTGCAATAGCAGAGGGGCGATGCTGCAAACTAACCAGCTACACTCTTTCTTGCATTGCCCACAAGTAACCCTGCTTTCAAAAGCTGTAAACCTCCTGTTCCTCTCTGCTGGACTGACAAACAGGCCTGGTTTTGAACAGCATGGGAACGAGGTGTTAGCACTGGCCCACCAAACCAAGCTCCCACAGAGATCATGAAAGGTACTGAGCCATGATTCTTCCTATGGGAACAGCACAAACAAAACCCCTTGGCATTAGTTCTAGCAGCTGCTTGCTCTGTACCTCTGCTTTCTGCCATAGCAAACCCACGGGTTTCTGCTGCACTTTCCTCATCGCTGTGACACCTCCAACCTACTCCCAGGCAACTATTCACAGCACCTTTGCTTTTCTGCTCCAAGGGCAAGTTTCAGACCCATGTCTTCATTCCCAGTTTAAATAAAGAAGATTGTTTCTAACCAACTAGCACAGGTTTATTAACAACACTTCATTTTCATTAGGTTCTTTTTAAATTCTAATCTTCAGACTAGCAGCCAAATAAGTGACAAGTATTTATGGACTATGGCATTGCTTACAGACAGTGTGTCACATCTCCTGTGTAGGCACATACATAAAGAGAACACAAATTACTTAAGCCTAAATGTCTGCCAGTGAATAAGATCCTCACTTTAATAAGGGGCAATACTGTTAATGGGCACAGTCCCAGAATGGTGTGAAAGGTGAAAAGAATAGATCTGAGTTCAGCAAGAGTCCCATGTTATATACCCATTGCTGAGGTGGAAAACTGTTCCTGAACCAGTCCTCTCTCCCACTCCTGCAGCTCTGTACCTTACCAGCACTCATACAACTCTGGGTGACATTTTTCTTCTGTATAATTTAGCTGCTCTGTCCCATACCTTAACATTTGGGAAGAAAAAATTAAAAAAAAAAAAAAACACTTATGTTAAAACCTCATTATATAAATAGCTTGGGATGAACAACATGGAAAGTTGGCAAACAAACTAATCTGTATCACTATGATTTTTTAAAAAATAATAATTCTTATATCAATAATGCCAGCTGCATATCCCTCCAAGCAAACATTACTGTCACTATTCAGGTCTACAAACAGCTCCTTCTTACTTAACACTTTTAAATGGTATTGTGCTATCTACTAATGGATCTGATGATAGTTACATCTATTAAACTTGTTAACCATGACTGTGAACACAAATCGTTAGGAAATAATAGCTGAGGTTGGCTAGATCTGTGCCAAGGGTCTTTCTAATAATTTAACCGAAGAAAAGATCCAGCTCAAGTACCCTGAGTGTTCCTTGCCATTGCTTAATCTGTTAACAAAAATGCAGTCAATCTGTCTGTGCCACACATGTATTGAGTGCCCATTCACATGCATTTCAGCACCCTAGAAATGTTGTCCACACCAGAGTACAACGTCGACCTCCTACAGCCTAAGGGGGCTTGGTGCTACTTTTGGGAGTCTTTCCAATTTTAACACCCGAGCAAGTCAGGGCTAAAAATCAGAGCTAAAATTACATCCCTCCTGCCGTGAGATGAAGGGCGGTTTCCAGCTGCAGAGATAGTGGGAGCCATATGGGTACATGAGTAGCAGTGTGCGCACTCGCACCCCCCAAGGCACAGCCTCCCCACCCCACATGGGCGATCTGTAGGAAATCCTACAATTACCACCCTGGGATTAGGGCTGCTTGAGCTCCACCACCAATGAAGGCAAAAGTTTGTGGCAAGGAAGCAGGGGAAGGATGAGCCTTGGGCTGAGCTTTGCAGGGCAAGTGGATGCTGGCTCAGGATCCTGGTGGGTGCACTACCTGTCTCTTTGTGAAGTCTCATGCCCAGTCAGCATTAGCCAGACACCAGCAACAGCCCTATAAAGACCTTGGAGCACTCCTATGACAATTAGCAAGACAAGACTGCTAGTGATACAGGAATGTGTTTGATGAGAAAGCTCGCAAGAGGCTGAGGTACAGTAAGACAGTGGCGAAGGATGTGTTTCGCCCACATCTGCACACTCATAAGCTGTCTTGTCGTGGTCTGACTTTGACTAAAAGCTCATGTGCAGGACTGAGTTTTCTCTCTTTAGCTATGAAAAGCAATGGCACAAAAGTTCAGTCTGTAGAAGAGGAGGCTCCAGGGATACCTTATTGCAGCCTTCCAGTACTTAAAAGAGGTCTATAAGAAAGATGAGGACAGACTTTTTAGAAGAGTCTGTTGTGGTAAGACAAGGGGTAATGGTTTTGAATTAAAGGAGTGGAGATTAACACTAGACATGGGGAAGAAATTTTTACAGTGAAGGTGGTAAAATACTGGAACAGGTTGCCCAGAGATGTGGTAGATGCTCCATCCCTGGGAACATTCAAGCCAGGCATAACAGGGCTCTGAGCAACCTGACCTAGTTGAAGATGTCCCTGCTCGTTGCAGGGGAGTTGGACTAGGTGAACTTTGAAGGTCCCTTCCAAGCCAAAGTACTTTGTGAATCCATGAGAGCAGCCTGACACACCTACTGGCACAAGGGAGAGAAAAGCAGGCAAGCCTCAGCCCATCTGCAGCACACGAGCCTAGGTTGCAGAACTGTCTGCAACGACTCTGACAGGCGGAGGGACCCGGCTTGCCTCACAACAGCGTATGATGAAAACACCACAACTCTTGAAGCTTGGAGGTTAGCCACAGGTTGTACAGAGCTGTAACAAATAACGTTACGGGGAACGGTCACGCTTTGGCTTTCTTGATGGGAAGCCCATGTCTACGTGCAGAGGGTGAGTCTCTGCGCACAGCTCTTCCGCAGATGTGAGTTAAAGGAGATCAGTTGGGTCTAACTCACCACTTCTCACCTTTCTGCACCATGACAGAGGTGCAGGCAAGCAGCCAGGGGTAACAGATGTTGTCCTCTTTTATGCCTGTCTGGAAAGTCATGTACATCTCCAGACCAAGAAAGCCACCACTATATTCAAAAGTGAAGTACTGCCAAACTGCCAGTATTCCTCTTTTCTGCCCACCTGGCCCACATCTCCAGCTCTTTCAGTTCAACATGAGAGATAGAGGAGCCTATATTACATATATATACACTTCAGATAATATAGCACTGTAGATAATATAGTAACCAACGCAATGAAATGGCTGGACCTAGAAGTAGCTTTAGGAAGAGGAAGATTTATCAGCCTTGTGCAAGCACCCTTTATTTTTAGTGCAACTCAAACAGTGAAAACAACCACATGAAGAGGAGACAGAACTGAGCACTAAGAGTATACAGTATGCAGTAAAGCAAAACAGGCTGGGGAAGTGCTAGGCCAAATTCATAACCACCTGACACTGACAGTTTATGAAAATACACCAGTCTGAAGTAGTATTTCCTCCATTTTGATTACCTCATAGCACCCAACATCCTTGAACTCTGTCAGCAGTGTTATGCTCACCCCTCCATGAATAGCTTTTCCCCCAGTACTTCAGGCCAAGTCAAGCCTCTTCCCTGATTTCCTGGAAAAAAAAAAGAGAATATACAAGGGTCTGTTTAGGGACTGAAATGTGTTTTATGCTTACCATTACGAACACCTGATTGTATATTACCAAATACTTTTCAGCTGCATCAGTGTAGCACTGCTTGCTCCTGTCAGCCTTAGCCATCACTTTAAAGTAGCCCTGTCAAATAAATGTCAGGAGTTTTCTACAATCACTTTTTTTTTTCATACCACCCCTTATTTTTCTTCCTGAGAAAAGTAAGCTGTGAGTCCCCCCACTGCTTATGATTTCACGCTGGTTATCATGAGTAGAGCTTTTACAGTACTCAAAGCACACAGGAAGTGGAGTGTCTGCGTCAAAGTGTGGAACGTGACACCTAAAAACAATGGTGTGCATGAACCTTAGCTAAAGTTATGAAAATATACTTTGCTACTCTACTTGTACATGGTTCCTCTTACATATACTAGTTTCAAGCATAACAAGTTTTTGGAAAGCGGCAGTTAGAAAGGTCATCTTTCATACTTTCTTTTCATATCTGGAGAACTGTAAAGGAGAGTTTCTGTTTATCATTTCTTCTGTTCTTTGCAACTCTCATGACTGAAGTGAGGTAACACTATAAACCTGTGTTTGTTTGGTTGTTTTTTTTTTTTTCTGTCATCTGTTGCTCTGTAATATCGCTGTCCAAATTATCATCTTTATTCAGGAAAAAAAATAAGATTATCTTGAAGAAGGGAAGGGAAGGGAAGGGAAGGGAAGGGAAGGGAAGGGAAGGGAAGGGAAGGGAAGGGAAGGGAAGGGAAGGGAAGGGAAGGGAACTTTTTTTTAAAGATCACGTTAAAAAAAATAAAGATCTACATTTTATGAATGTGACAAAGTCTCAGCAGTTGAAGCCAAAAACAGTGGAAATATAAAGAAAAATGAATTCTAATTTGAAATAGAAATGCAATGATATTGTTTAAAATGTGCATATTATCTTCTGGTCAAACATTACAAAGAAAAGCCACGGCAGGTGACAGTTAGTCTGCTCTTTCTCAAGAACACTGCGGCATGCACCAACATAAAAACTGAGACGGTCCACAAAGCTTAACCACTTGATTTCCTAAGTAACTGCCTTTTCTTTTAAAGTCTTGAATTTCTTGGACGAGAAGGAAGTGGTAAGCCAAAGAATGATTGAAATCTATGATCTGTCACCACAGACGGAGCTGACGTAAAAACAGAAAGTAGTAAAACAGAAAATGAGATAAACCAGATAATGTGAGTACAATATGATTGCTCTTATTTGTCTGTGAATCATGAGAAAGTGGTGAAGTCATTGCACATGAAGTCCTGTAAAATGATAATACTTGGGAATGTATCTTTCACACATCCAAAGGAGTGTGCAGGTTGTGCATTTAAAATTACCTCTTCACGTTCTTGGGAAATAGTGTGATTGCATCTCAACTGCCCACATGGGGCAGTTATTTCGGGTGACCATGGATTGCAGGCGTTTAGAGGGTAGAATATGCATCTGAAATGATACCTATACTATGATCGGTGGGAAGGCTGGTGCCTTCTCTTCCTGCAGCAGTGCTTACTATAACCTCTCAGCCAAGGAGCTATCACAGAGCACACCAGTGAATACTTACTTCTGTATGCCTACAGCATACCACTCCCACACAGACATACCTTCAAATACCCACTGTACCAGTCTTATAACGTTTTTCCACTAAAACAGAAATAAATCCTCTGTAGGGGATGACAAAGGCTATTTTTCTCTTTGTTTGACACAGGAAAAAGGGGTATATAAGAAGAAATCTTGACATTTTAGACATATTTAGGTCATAGAACCATTTCTTTTATCCAGTAGCTCTAGAAATCACCACAGTTTGGCATCTATAGACGACTGTGACTATGAACAAACTGTCAAAGTTAATATATACTATGATATTCCTGATCAGTGACAAAAATTTGTAACAAGCATTTCCAGGGTATTTATGGGCACTGCTAACACTTGTGCAGCAGAAGTGACAGAAATTTGGCAAATGCTGTATATGACATGGAAGAGGTATGCAGTTTTTCCTCTGCTAAATAGTTGTCTTGAAGTTGTGTAAACCTTCCTCAGATAAATAAATATGATTCAAGACAGCAGTTTTTCATTTCTTGTGTCTCCAGGACCATACAACTGCCTCTGAACTGAAAACCCAGACCCTTTACAAGGTTGCCAGCCCTCTTCTGCTTCACTAAAATGGATCCTCTTTGAGCTTCTGCCTTTGCTTATCATAATGTCTCTCTGTGTAGCAAGATTGAGTTGAATAGTACAGACAAGCCTAACTGAAACATTTGAAAAAAACCCCACCACCTCTGTTATCAGGAGAGGTATCAATTTTATTTTCTTGCTGAGAGGTAACCCCACCAGAACAAGCACTGAAAATTTACCTCGTATTATCAATACATCTCCTCCTGACATAACTATTAACTGTGTTTTTCTCTTTGGCCAAGTCTGTCCTGCAGACTTTGGTTGGCCTTGTCATCTCTCAGTTTCAGCAGCTTTGCAGCAGTGGATAAAAACCATATGGCTGAAGAAGTTACCCCATCCGTCCGCCTCTTTCCCCCAACAAGTGGAGAAGGCTACTTCGTAAACCAGCTCCTGAATTACAGCACTATTAAACTAGCAAATTAAGATGAATCTAAATAACCACACTGAAAATCGTAGCAGCGAAGGATTTCCCCATTTCCAGTGACAACTTCAATATTAAAACAAGCTGCTCAATGCACAACACTGTAATGCATTTCAAGAGCTTCTTCTAATTGTAACAAGCTTCTTTCAGATACATGTTCTCTTGGCTCAGTCAGTGTCTTCATGTCTAAACCCTGAAGATTTCATATTCTCCAAAACCACAGTTTCTTTTTAAAAAGAGGGCTAAGAATACTAATTAATGCTAATGATCGTTATAATGATCATTAGGATAACTTTTGACATCCAGAGCATGTTTTAAGTTCTCAATTTCCCTTAATGAGAAGTTTTTTCTAAAAGTGTTCTATATTTAATGCTATCACACTCTAGTAAATTTTGTTCTCCCATACAGGTTTATCATTTTGAAAGAAAAAAAAAGAAAAATAACTCAAGGAGAAGTCACTTTATATTTAATCCTGAATTTTCAAACTGAGAGAAGAGTTTGAACCTAGAAGACTTTCTGGCTGGCTGGCTGACCTAAAGAGTATGGTGCTAAAACCACTCTCAGCAGAGTTTATTGGTGTTCCGTGGTGGAACTGGTTAAAACCCAGCAGAAATACTTACCTGCCTGAACGCTCTTGTGTTATCAAAAGGCTGAGTGTCTTCAGCATTTAATGGTAATTTCATATTACTTGAGCCCTGTTAGCTGGTAATCATAGGAAAAAAACAAAGGAATTCAGTGCAGAGATCCCTCATCCTGCTATGAGAGTTTTCCCCACATGGAAGAAAGTAGTTTAGCTCACAGGTTTCACAGATAACCTAAAATCTGCAGGGATTTTTCAAGGGATTGAGGTATTGTGCCCATGGACATCTCGGGGTACAATTGCTCTTCCCAGTAACAGAGGACCAGTGTGGGAACCACAGACTGGATACCTGATCGGTCTCCTTGAGAAGTCACTTCTCACATCTGTTTTGGACAACTTGAACGAGCACTCTGCAAGGCAGTGCCCGAACATAACAGGAGCTGCTCCCAGTTTTGATGAACAAGGGTACATTTGTGTTGGCTCTCTCCCATCTACACAGCCTTGTAACAGCATCGCAGTAGATGCTGCATCTTTGAAGATACACCACATCCTAAAGTATACAACACATGCCTTCTAATTTGTATGCTAAATACACCCATCTGGTGGGTTGTAACACAGCCCCTTTATTATTTCATGCATGCTGAACAGCAAAGAAATGTAAATGTGTTTTCAGGCCAGAGGGGGCCCAGCAGAGATTAAGCCAATTTCTACTAAGACTCCACTTAAGCCAGTGCCTTGGACGTTTGTTCCAAGGATTTGAACTATGTCTGTGATTTCTTCAGCAACACAGGTGTTGCCTAATGTTCATTCTGTCTTCCTTTATGCCACAAAGTCCTAGTCTGAGGTTGCCCTTTATAAAATGCAGTCCTTCAGGTTACAGCTTGTTAACATGGAGACATTCACGTACGCATAAGCTAAGCTATCATTTTACAGCACAACAGATCTTCTGCGCTCGCACGTGGCATAGGCACTCAGGCTATGTTTATTCCCTCTGGCTCTGAGGCCATCTGGCACTAGCGAAGTCTGTTATCATCCAAAAAAGGGTGCCCGCATCCAAACTACATGTTGGGCATGGTGCCTGGCCCGTGCTAATTCTCAAAACATGCCCAGGAATTGTTTGGAAGAGGCCTGGGCCGACTGCCCAGGCAAAAGCCATTCCAGGGACCACTCAAACAATTTAACAGTGTAGACAATGAAGTTAGTGCCCGGGCCTGTCTTCTGGCACTGTATAATTTCTAATATAAGTAGAGTCTGCAACTAAAAAAAAAAAAAAAAAA
>VWYH01008579.1:97708-241345 GCA_013399365.1 Pampusana beccarii | reverse complement strand
AAAAAAAAAAAAGGGCTATTTCTTTCATGAAGCATACTTTCATGCTTTTCTCTTTCAGAGCAGCATGAAGTACCTCACATCTACCGCATGCTAGGAGTGTCTGCAGAAATAAAAAAGCTCCTGTAAGTCAAACTGCGCACAATTTACTGTATACCAGGACCACGGCAAACTGAGCCCTTGAAAGTATACTAACGAACTGATAAAGGAAAGATCCATTTGTAATATCTGTCACTGCATGTTCAGTACACGGAGATCTTTGCAACAGCCAGAGCTCTAGAGGAGCTCCAGCAAGCCAAAGTACTGACGGGCGTGCAGAGGAACAAGCTTGCACTAGCCAAGCCAGAGAAAGCATTCAGCTGAGTAATCTAAAGCCAAATAGCTTTTAGGATGCCATTTATCCTATCTTAAGTGCTAAGAAGATGGAATAAAAGTTTCTATAAACATGAATTGTTTTTCAGATTCTAGCAGCCATGGAGATACCACAAAACAAGATGCTTTCAAAAACCTGTTTCTTCTGATTTTGTTTTGTTTTCAGTTAGCACTAGGAAATTGCATGGTATATGGCTTCTGTAATAACCACAGGCATTTTCTAAAATAATTGGCGGCATGGCTGCCTTTAACAGCTTCACTTATCACACACACAGGATAGTGGCATCTTACATGGCAATAGTCAATGTACAGAAACCTGAGAGTGGAAGGGATCTCCCGGACTGCTGACTTCGTCTGTCTGCAAGTGCAACTGACCCCACCAACTGCTTCCAGTCCTTTATCAAGTTCCATCTTCATAAGTAGGTTACCTACCTCCAAGACAGAGATGTTCCTGAATTTTTTTGTCTCTGACAGTCAGGAATCTTCTTCTAATTTTCATCCTGAAGTTATTCACAGCAAATGCACACCGTCACTGCCTGTGCCATTGCTGTCATTGCTGAAATCTCTCTCCTATTTACAGACACAAAGCCTGTCCCACTCTCAGCCTTGGGACAAACCAAATCACTTTACAATATGTTGACATATGATAAAGCTTTTTGCACTATCAATGATAAGTCTTCAATAACTAACACATATTTTTGCCATAAACTAATCTCATCAAGACATCAGATTAGCTTGGCATAGTCTTCCTCTGGTAAACAGGTTGCATTGTTTGTTTTTCTTTCACTGTGATAGTTTTTTCTTATTCTCTGCAAACCACTCAAGTCAGACTAACAGACGTGAACTTGCCTTTTTCCCTTTCGTAGATACAGATACTACAACGAAGGTTAGTATAAGGATAATCTCATGAGTTCACAAAAACAGTTCGTGAAAATCATATAAATTCTTTATCTTTTGTATTTTCTTGTTTCTTATTTTCAGGTTTATTTGAGGGGGGAGTTGCTTTTTGGTTGGTTGTTTAGGTTTTTAAAATTACAATACATATAATGAAAAAGTCAGCAAAGAAGCTAGTCCAATACTGGAGAAAAACATTAAAATTTATTTTTTTAGCCATCAGCTTTGCACTAAGTTAAATTATAGAATAAGACCTTTTGATTAGAAGAACAGATTGTGTCCCTGACTTTTCTGTAGAGAAAAACATACAAAATCCAGATTTTTTTTTATTGAGACTCAGCAAATATCGCTGCACGAAAATCCACAGGAGTCTCAGAGTACTACTACAGTACAGGAATTAGTCAACTACTTCAATAATTTGACTTTCTAAGATTCAATTCACTTGCAAGTCGCAGTGGGTACATGTTCTGCCTCTAATGCTGAAGTGGTCTTAGCAGATCGTAAAAGAAAGAGGCATTTTTTTTCCGTAATTGAAAACTCCTTAAGTAGACTCATGGATTTAATTTAAAGGATCTGGCAAAATGAACATTCAATGGAGAAATCTTCAGCTGAAAATAATCTATTTGTGAATGCTATAAGCAATAAAAAGAAAAAATTAAAAAAAAAAAAAGGACTAGAAGTTAGACTCAAACCATAACTCTAGCAGCCATGCATCCACCCAGATTTGCTGAGAAATTTTCGAAGTAGCGCTCCAAGTACCCTTGATCTGTGCATGTTTACTACTATGTCGCGTACCATGTGTACGAGTATCACGTGAGACGTATCATGGGCCAGTCATCTGAGCTTCTGACTGTGGGTGCTGCTTTCTAGTAAAGCCGCAGGCAGAAATACTGTTACAATTATGCCGGCGCTTAACCGCATTTCGGTTCTTTTATATTTGTGCTTTGCTGTCTTTCCAGAGCTGTGCATCTGTTACGACAGCTTCTGTATTTGGGCTAAGTTTCAGTATTCCTTCCAATTTTGCATAAATCACGAGCCGTGGCTGCCTGGTATCCAAATTAACTTTTTTGTGTTAAGCAGCCTTCAGCACTTCAATCAAACATAGGCCCTTTTTTATTTCTGCCACCTACATATCTGTAAATGATTTGGTTCTTTGTCCCCTACCTCTTCAGCGAGTGCTCAGATTTATGCAGAAATTTATTCAATAGCCTTGTGAAATTTCAACAGTAAACTCTTCAAGGTATGAACTATTTGCTTCTCTCACATTTGTCTTTATTTGTTTTTGTAGAGTGCTAGGCATGCACTCTAGTTTGAAACACTAAGTATGAGGGCCAACGCCATTAACTCCTCAAACCCTGAAGTCACGTGCCAGTTTGATTTTCAGGGTTTGTATTCTGCATAAGATATGTTTCCCACAGCCCAGGAAACAGTTTGGATCCAGGGACTGGATTGATGCCTCTCTCTTAATTTAAACACAGTGAGGTATCCAATATCTGAAGGAATATGGAATGTTACCTTAAGCTACTTGAGAGATGCCAAACAAGAGCTATGTTTTGAACTTTTGTCATCTTCATTCCCGTGGAGAAATGGTGTCCAAGCTTATATTCCCCACACACCCAAAACTCCCACTGGCTCCTGATGCTGCTGCATAAACTTGATGAGAATCTGCAGAGAAAAGCTGCTCTTGGAAAGCTGTCTTGGGAACCCATTTTCTCATCAGCAGAATCGCACAGGTTCTGCTGAATGTTTACAGTAACACCTTTTAGTGAATATTCAGTACTACACCACACAGAAACACTTCATGATACTGATACCATATTATCACCTGGTAATTTAAAAATATGTCACAACAGCAGAATATATGCAGTAACACTTGTTATGCATATTATTAATCCATGAAGACAGCCTTTATGATTAAACTACTTTTCGGTACCTTAAATATTCATTTCTTTCAGTAAATCAAACTTTATTTCTTATTCTCTTTCCCAGAGAAGCTATACGTATCTGAAAAAAAACAAGAAAAAAAAAGAGGACTAAGCATTACTGCAAGAGAAAATAAAGATTAATCATCTAAATATATAGAGAGCATAGATTACTTATGAGCTGTGTACAGGGGAGATCCCTCTTCCCGTTTTGGAGGTGTACTCCATAAAAAATGGTGAGCCCCCATCTTGAAACATTGACATGTATTCAGGCCTCCCTGCACTGACAGCACTTTATGTGCCGGTGGTTTGGAAGCTGCTGCCCCCACCCTGTGAGCTAATGTGTGAGCTGGTGCTCATTTGGGAACAGCTCTCAGAAGGAGCTGGTGAAGACTCTGGCCTGCTGGGACCTTCCCAGTCAAACCCAGCTCTGTGGAAGCACTGGCATCTCCTGATCCCATCAGTTACAGACCGGGACACCCTTCCCTGCGTTACATCCCTGGATCCTTCCACTGTCACAGTTTTCCTCTGTTCTGACCTACTTTGCACAAACATTCTTTCACTCAACACTGACAAAACTACAAATCAATTTTTCCTTGCTTTCTTCACCCTGTCTCCTCAGTGCCTTCCCCACTTGCATATGATCCCTTTCTCTTTTTTATTGTCATGCTTTTTCACTTATAAATAGATGTCTTTTTTGTATCTGACCTTTAGTTTGCAAAGCCTTCTCCACCCTATGGCTCAGGAGAGGCCATTTCAGTCTTTCTGGTTTTGCAGTTCTCCCAAGAATGCAATTTCCTTGGGAAAAGGAAAAAGAAAAAAAATTTAAAAGGAGGAAAGAAAATCTCCCCCTTCATATTTTAGTTTCTTCTTCTTCTAATTTTAGTTTCCCTTAGCAATCACTACCCTGTAATTAAAACATTGGCAGATGAGAATATTATAGAGCTTTCCAGTTCAAGCAAGCATTATTGTTAAACATGATAATTTTGTGTCTGACAGCCTAGTAAACTGACAGACTGAAAACATGTAGGATCATCCAGATTAAGGTTTGCAGGGACCACTTTACTCTGCATTGTTCAGATAGACTCCATTTCCACAGGTAGTATCTGCCACAGGACCTAAACCAATGAAGAGTTGATAGAGGCCAACATACCAGGACCAACGCTG
Organism: Pampusana beccarii; assembly: GCA_013399365.1. Taxonomy (NCBI): domain Eukaryota; kingdom Metazoa; phylum Chordata; class Aves; order Columbiformes; family Columbidae; genus Pampusana; species Pampusana beccarii. The sequence goes on along the minus strand of VWYH01008579.1, from coordinate 236,993 downwards.
ACATCTACCAGCAGATGATTTAACTTCCTTTTTCACAGGGATGCTGTACATTCTCTTGGAAACCCCCGATTCATGTATGTGCTGAATGTCAAGTAACAGGGCCGTTGCAGAACCAAGTCACCAGAATTATTTCCCTCCCATGACCCAAGAATACATCTTCCACAGACCTCCCTGTTTTCCTAATCTGGGAACAAGGATTCAAACTGATATGTGCCATGCTCAACCAAACAAATGCCAGTGTACACAGGCGTGGTCATACATGCATTTTTACTAGTAGCTCCACTTGCATGAGACCTCCTATGACCCTACTCTCATCCACCTTCCATTTCATGACCCATTCCTTCCATGTCCAACCTCATTTCTATCCCAACCCTAAATGCATCTGCACCAAGAAAACTGAAGCAGCTGTGAGCAGCATTACAGAGGCAGGAACAAATGCTTGGGGGAGGGCAGCACCTCTTAAACAGGCTTTATGCCAGATCAGATAGTTTCAAAAAGGAACTAACCCATGACGTAGAAACAATCTGAACTTTTTACAGTCGAGACCTACCTGTGACAGAACTGAAAAGGGATTTTGCCTTTTCTACATCAGCAAAATGCAAGGGTGCAAATTCTAGCTAATTTTCTACCCACCTTTTTTAGAGATTTTAGCCTGATGAGTGAAACCATGCAGCAGATACTTCCATCAAGTAGAATGAGGTGGGCAAGCTCAGGGATATGAATATACTCCAAAAAACAAAGCCCAAAAGGGCATTAATAGTTTTGTCAGTCCCTAGAAAATCTGCAAGGATGTGTCAAGGAACACCTACAGCATGGAACATGCTATTTATTTACTTCTTCTCATCTACCTTAAAATGCAGAATCTTGTCTAGTTTTAGCTGGGTGCATCATCTTCCATCTTTTAAGCTTTCTCTTGTAATCAATACGAATCAGAATCACAAGGCACATCAGGCCTTGAGGAAGGTGGAGGGAAAATTCATTCATGTACCTTCATGCAGCACGGCCTGCAGATAGGAATGTAGGGCGTAAATTGCATGTCAGAAGAGAACATTACAAACCCAGCCAGTGTGCACAGAAAGCAGGGTGAATCCACTAACTGATATGCTGCTACTTGACATGAACTTGCTGCTGCTTGCCAGTATAGGAATACTTCCAGTGAAGGTATTCAAGGTCATCTTGCACAGAAAACAGACATTACACATGCATGAATGATTGCTCTTTGAACTACAGCTAACTCCACAGAAAGCTGAGTTAATATTGGCCAAACCAAAATAAAATATTCTAGAGACTACAATTCCTGTGCAGGAGAGTTACAGAACTATCCAAGCAGTTAATTAACAGTGCAAGCAATGGTGCACGGAATGTTAGTGGTGGAGAACAGCTTATGCATCCAGTCAGAGACATGCATTTCTCTGTTCTCTGTTATTTCAAGAGAAGACATTTATAGCACTAGTAAGCTGCATGTGGGTCTCCATTTTTTGCCCTGAACAGTCTTCTCTATCTCATCTAGACGGTCTTTGCCTTACTTTAAGTCTAAATTAAATTCAGAAGTGTATATTATGTCCAGCTGCAAAGCATTTCAGGTGTTTCAGCTCGTTACATGATGGTAATTTTTTTAGGCTTCTTAAAGCTAGAACAATTTCCTAGAGAGAACAACAGAAGCACCACTGCCCGAAGCAATTAAGACAAGACTGGACAAAATTTGCTGTCAAGGTAGCACAACCTTAGCAGTGGGGAGCAGACATAAGAGATCTTTCTGTAACTGATTCCTGTGCTTTATCAGAAAGAGATTTGCTCTGGTTTTGCCACAATCATTTTAAGTTCATGCTTCTTTGTTCCTGGGTCCAAAGTAGATTCAGAGATCATTACGCATATCTTCACACACAGTTCTGTGCTTTACAGTACCTTTTCACAATACTATTTTTTAAAGCCTTTCAAAGCAGACTCAATCTGCTAGACGACATCTCATAAGCACAATCGGTAGAAATAGAAAAAGAAATAACAGAACTTAACTTCTGAAGTGCAATTCCACTCCATATAAACTGCATCTCAATTTCAGCAAGATTCTGTTTTATTAAAAGGATCTCATTTTAATGCACAATTTATTCTCCTCACAGCAACAAGTGCAGAAAAACGTGTTAGTACCTGTTTCACATCCCTTCCCCTCTGACAACAAACCATTAGACAGCCCACCAGACTGGAAGAATGCCTTGGCTGTGGCTGACTGAATACCTGCTGTCTCTACAGTTAGATTCCTCTTTGAAATGTGTTTTGTTGGGGATTTTTTTTTGCTTGGGTTTTTGTTGTTGGTCATGGTTGTTTATTTGTTTGGTTTTAGTTCTTTAATAACAGTTTGTTCATGAGTTTTGCACACCCTGCACAGGTCCACTGTTTCTTATCCTTTTGCTTGTCCATATTATTCTGCACTTCCTTCGTGGCAATGTTTGGAAAAAGACTGAAAAAAGACCCCAGTCAGCCCTTACATGCAAAGTTCATTATCTAGTTCAGACCATTTCTGGGAGGAGAAGTGCTGCATGCCCAGGGCACAAGAGGCCATACTTGAAGTAGAGAGGGAAGCCATGGCTTTCCCAGGACTAACCAGGATTCTCAGATATAGGGCAGACCCCTGGAACAAGGTGGCCCAGGAACAGAAATGAGCAGGACCAGGCAGGGGCCAAACATCCCACAGGTCTCTCAGCAGAGCAGCCAGTGTCATTCTGGATGAGTCCCTGTCCTGGACAGAGCAGTAGTCACAAAACAGATCATTAAAATGGGTCAAATGGGGACCTAAAGTCTGGATCCAGTTTGCAGGATTGATTTACTCTGACCTCCTTGCCTTTTCCTCAAGGTCTCACCACCTCTTAGCAGATCTCCTCCTGCACAGAAAGTCAGTCCTTGCCCTCAGGGGAGGAAATACCTCATGGTGTATGTCTCAGTAAATAAACTGAAGAAGAACCCCAAACTTCTAGGCCACAGGCTGTTGGATATCTGACCTAAATACATGCACAGCTCAGCTGTCACTCAGCAAGCACCCCAACTACATGCTTATCTCCTCTGGACACAAGCCAATTCAAGAGAAAAATTAATTCCAAAATTATTCACAACAAAGTGTTTCATTTATTCTAAGGAAAAAGTTTTCACAACTTTTATTCCCATAGGGAGATCAAGAAAAAATATTTCAATTTTCCACCATGGTTCAGGTTGGAAACCAGTGCTGAAACATTTTGTCAGAAATCAAAGGTTTGTATTTTGGGGTGTTTGTTTTCAGGGCAGGAGGGGTTTGTTTTGTTTTTATTATCTGTTGTTGCTGGGGTTTGGGGACATTTTTTAGGGGGCTGGGTTTGGGTTTTGTTTTTGTTTGTTTGTCTTTCTCCGACTGATTTCTCTATTGGTGGACGAGAAGAGAGCAGAAGACAGATATGGTGATGGAAGCTGGAGAAGAACTGAAAGGACCGTGTTAGCACTGTGTATTCATCCTGAGCTGTGGAAACTGCCATGAGCTCTTACAGACTGCAACACTGTAGCTGTGTACATTGCACGCATTCACACAAGCAGAACAAACCTCTTGCTTGATTTTTCTTTTTTTTCCTCTCAGCATCAGCAGAAGTGTGAGTTTTGCCCCTTGCTGGAGCCCTGAACTCCTGTTCTAGTGAGCATTACGGAGTATGGTTCAGAAAAAGTTCTTTTTTGTCACTGGCCCCATTACCTAATGTTTTGCAGCCCTGCCCAATAAAGATTTATTCATTTCATATGTTCCTGGTTGTGACCTTATGTTCGGCCGCAGTTGGACAGCTTTGCGCTCCAAGGCTCTCTCCTTCGAGTTCCAAACCTGGGAACGGCTGGGCTTAGGAAGACCAGCCTGTCAAGCCTCACTGGACAGTAAATCAGGCCTTGAAGGCCCAACCTTTTTAAGTCAAGCAATCAGCCTCATCTGTTTTGTTATTGCACTAATACTGCCCTGAGGAAAATCACGAATGAGTCCAATATATTTCAAATATCTTTAGTTGAATAATGTTTTGCTTAGATTTGGTATGAATACTGCATTGCAGAACTCTTCTTTGAATACTCTTTCTCTGTGTGCTGTTTATGAAAAATGTCTCTGAGTCAACTTTGTACTGAAAATAGGAGCCTCCCATGAGGCTTTACATGACCAAACTGTGCTCAACACTCTAGCCCCTCAGCCCAGACTTGTTTCACACATGAGTTTTATGCAGGTAAATCTTATCCTTCCACAAACTACATGCATCTTTGCGGTTCAGAAAATGTGACTCAAAAGTTTTATTTCAGTGTTACTACCCTCCTCCCCTCCCTGTTGCTGGCCAGAAGTTCATGGAGATCACCCCCACACTTCTCTTAATCTAAATTGTCTTAATCTAAATTCAGTCACTCAATCCATCTGAACCCTACTACATTTCCCTCCTGGTGAAACCCCATGGTAATTCTTGTGCTGAGAACAATTGTGCTACTGTCTCTTCTCAATGAAACTCTCTGAATGACACAGGAGGGGTCAGTGCATCCCATCAGACAGCTATAAAAATCTGTCATGCTGGCACATCTTAGAAAAAGTAGTGGTTTGGTGTCATGCAAACAGTTCAGAGCTATGCACCTTCTAATAGTTATTTGACAATGATCAGAAGATCTTTGATATTAATTACAGCTAACTTCTGCTCACTGTGCTGAAACTGAAGCTCGAACTATGCCAGATTAATGGCCCTTTGCTACTTATGAGGTTCTTAATGGCTAATTTGTCACCATCCATCAAGCTTTGTTCATGCATATGCTCAATGAAATAAGCAGGGCTTTAACCATGGAAGGTGAGATATTTAGTTAATAAAAAATAATGAAGGATATTTCTGAGACACTCTGATGAACTCAGTGCTTGAACCTTTCAACTTGCATTTACCCAGGAGAGCGTTTGATGAGATCTTCCAATTTTCCTTAATCATTTCAGTCAGTGTATTTTTTTCCATATGTTTCACTATCTGTAATAAGAACTGAGACACTAAGCACGTAAGGAAAACAAGCTGTCAGTATTACAGCAGTGGTTTGAATGGAGGAGGTACTAATAAAAAAGTTATTTTATATGTCCTGAATTCACATTGGACTTTTCAAGGGACCTATCTTTTGTTCTTGGCTTAAGCAGCAGAAAATTGTGGTTGATGTGCTGCTGGTATCTGAGAAGTACTTTTAATTGATTTGAGAAGGAACACATGTGAAACTGGAATCATTGCATGTTTCTTCAAGAAGCAAAAGTTCACCATAACATAAAGTCTTTCCTGCAGCTTTTCTCTGTGAGAGAGAAATCAGCTGTGTTTGACCTAAAAACCTCAGACCTAATTTTGAATAACTAGAGAAAAACTGTTTTTAATGGGATTGTATTTCACTATTTCAGACAAAATTCCTTTCCCTTTGCGTGGATTTCTTTAAACAGGGAAATCCAATTCCCTTTGGATTCTTCCCCTCTGAGTGAGGATAAGACTGAGTCATACTCCATTTGTTTGTCTTTGATGACGAATATTACTCTCAACATCTAAACAATGTCAGCAATGAAAACAGAGCATATGGAGCTTGGTTCAGTCATACTTACACCCTTCCAAAATACTACATTGAAAATATGCGTATGCTTAATTTTGAACACCTGAATAACGCCACTGGCTTAAGCTATGGTACTTCTAACATTAAAATTTGCTGGATTAAGATGATCATAATTTTTAAAGTTGCACCCCATTTTTGATAGTAATTTGGTTTAGGTACAGCTATGGCATTCCTGGCAGTAAACAGGCTTAACAATTTGTTAGCTTAGACATACTCTTCTGGGAGCACCATGGCATACATGGTTTAACACAACCATTTATGTTGCAGGTGCCACCTGCAATCCAGGTGGACAGGCCATACTTCATGATTCCCCTGCAGAGAGCACTCCTAAACTGTCAGATTTGCCTTTGAAAACTGCTAATGCCATTTGCACACCTGTGAGTGCAAAATGCAAGGTGAATGATGGAAATTGTTTGAAAACATAGCGCGCTCCACAGCAAGCAACAGATCTAGTCTGGAATTTTTATGTCTTTCTTTGGTGATTCAAGTATGGTTTAGTCTGAAGCAGTGATAAAAGCAGAATGCTGGAACTTCAGCTATCCAAATTAAAGGTAAATAATTCCGTAGCAGACTACGAAAAGATGCACACAGGAAATATGAATGTTCATGTACTGAAGTTTCAGTTGTCAGAGTCTTTTCTCCTTGCCATCTTTTGCTCTGCTCAGCAATGAAATAGGCATTCTGTTGAGCCAGGCTCCTCTCACAACAGAAAGGATGAAATTGTTTCCTTGGTTAGACAGCTCACCCTTGAGGTATGCTCAAGGATATCCTTTTTTAGCGTATCTATACTGCAGTTTCCAATTAGGAAGGCAATATAAGCAGCAAGAAGCAGCAGGGGAGATAATAAGATGGTTTTTCTCTCCAGACAGAAAATTCCACGCTGACAAAAAAGTTAGGATTTGGTAACTCAGAAAGTTTCTTTGCTTCTATTGCACATTCATGTGAGAGAATTCACAAGCATGTGCACGACTGACTCCTTTTCTGGAGGCTGTTGGAACTGCAGCTCTTAGAAACTGAACTATTCAGAGAGCTGGAAATGTTTGTCTGATCCTCTGCAGTAGCGTTTTTATAGAAAAAAGCTCTTCTCCCAATAATTTTTTCAGTTGCAAATGCAACACAGCCTCTTCTCCATCTCATAGTAGTTTCCCACTATAATTTGGTATGGACAAAATAACTAAGCAAAATCTGCTGTTATTTCTACCTCTTGCTGAGTGTTGATCTTTCGTAGGCATTCCTAATGCAATACAAGAAGAGGAAAAATAATTTATTTTTTAAATAGGGGACAACACAAATACACTGTGCAAGATTATTTCCAAGTCGCTGTTCATTATCAAAGGCTGAGAAGGTCTGACAGTGATAAGGCAACACCAAGCAAGGAACAACTTGGGTTAGATATCCAGGAAAGCTCTATTTCAGCTGGGATTCTAAACAACACCTTTGAGCAAATCCTTGGGAAAAACACCAGTAACACTCCTATCCGCATAGTTCATTACTTTTTTTGAGAATACAAAACTGACTTGATTATTTACAGGCTTCAGAGTATATCAATCTGTGTTCATGCTTGCAATAGATTGCAAAGCTTTCATAATGTGCTTCTCGTTTACTTGGAAATAGAGAGGCTAAGCAGTGCCTAGCTCAAACCAGCATGAAAGCTAAAGAAGGTTTGTGTTAAGTTTGAGCTCTTCATGCCACCTTTGCAGTTCCTGAGATTAACTTTTGGTTTTGTAGCCTCAAAGTGATTTCAGTCAAAATATTTGAGCATTGTCAGGTTTCAGGTCAAAAATATGTCAAAAGTAGAGTTTTACACGATTTCCACCCAACAGTAAATCCCTTCCTGCATCTGATTTCAACCTAAGCTCGCTTGAAAATTTTTAGGTTTTGCGGTGGATGTTTCTCACAGCTCTAAGTTGAAGAAAGCAGGAATGTTGTAGTGTTCTCAGTGGGTTTCTTTTGAATACCAGCTAATCTGATAGGCGTCTTCATGACTATGAGGAGAAGTAGTTCAAGGCAAAGATTTTGCTGGTGTGCATAGTCAGATCCTCATATAGCATGCACAGGACAGTACCAGACAGAACAATAAAATGAGATAACAATGGTCTTTTTTTTTCCCCACTTATTAGTTTCAAGTAGCAAATATTGAGGGCAAAGTTCCTGGGAAACATCTTATGAAACACATTTCTTCTTTTAGACTCATTACTATAATAAACAACATTTTAAAGTCAAAGCAACAAACATTTTCTTCACACTGTTTTAAATAAGCAATTTTACATCCTCACAGACAGTCAATTCCAAAACAAGAATGACACCCACAGCTAGATGTTGCTTGCCTCTGAGTGTGTATTCTGTCACAATTTGGAAAGACAGCATCACTCAGCTTGCCTCACCAGTGCATCATTACACTTTTCTAATACCCCGAGCACACGCACTGTCTATTGAGCAGCCAGCTGAGGGACACAGGCATGGATATTTCTGGAGTATCCTGCTTGAAATCACAAGGGTGTAATCCACGAAGATGTTTAGACACCTAAGAGTTTCGACACGGCATTTCAGTTGTTGCCTACCTTTAAGCAAGCCCAAAGCCCCTACATGCCACAGACCCTCCTTTGTCCAAACTACACAGAGCACCGCCATAGGAAAGATCTGCACCAGAGGGATCCGAGCCAACAGATGTACTATCCTCAGTATCAAATATGTGCAGCCCAGCCAGCAAAAGCCCTGAGCTGACATGAGAAAATTTTTGTTAGAGTTGTGGTACAACCATGCACAACCTGTGCCTGTGCAAGGGGGCTCTGGTCGGTCCATTAAATGAGTGCAGCTGTCAAGGCAGCAACTTTGGATGACAGGTAGGGCCAAACACCAGGAAGGAGATGATGTCCCAACCCACTGCTGAACTGTTATTCAGAAGGCAAGTTGCCTCCTGCAGGCTTAGGCAGCGGTTTTCAGCGTTGGTGTCAGTCTTGGAACCTTGAAGAAGTCCTTTTAAGAGACACGTGGTCCCTGGAAATGAACTGCCTCCCACGTAGGAATGTACCTCTTCAGTTTTCTCTCTCATCATCATGAACAAGGAGCTAAATAAATTATTTCACAACACATTTCAGGAAAAGGAAATGAGCTAGTTTATTTCCTTTCCTTTACTTGGCCTTTATTTAATTGCCTTTTCTTCCATAACCATTATCCAAGGTCATGAAAACAAAAATAGCTAAATATTAAAAGATATTTTCCCCCATTAGAAATTTTGAATTACTAACTCCTATCTGTGGTGAAAAACTTTCTGCAACATTGTTTTTCATTAGTCATATAGAACACATTTAAAAATCAGATTAAATTACATTGAAAAATTCACAAACGGGAAAAAAAAAATCTTTGCAATGGTCCTCATTTATATTATTTGAAATGTATCACCTTGTAAACATAAACATCTCATAAACATAAGACCTCATAAACATAACACCAAGGCAGGTTCTGTTTGGCCGACCTGATCTCCTTCTACAACAAGGTGACCCACCTATTAGGTGAGGAAAAGGTTGTGGATGTTGTGTATTTAGACAAGGCCTTTGACACTGTATCCCACAGCATTCTGCTGGAGAACCTGGCAGCTCATGGCCTGGATGGGTATACTCTACAATGGATAAACAACTGGCTGGAGGGCCAGGCCCAAAGAGTTGTGGTGAACACAGCCAAATCCAGTTGATGGCCTGTCTTGAGTGTTGTTCCCCAGGGCTCAGTATTGGGGCCAGTTCTGTGTAATCTCTCTATCAGTGATTTGGATGAGTTGATTGAGTGCACCCTCAATAAGTTTGTAGATGACACCAAATTGGGTGGGAGTGTTGATCTGCTGGAGGGTCGGAAGGCCATACAGAGGGAACTGGACCAGCTGGATCATTGGGCTGAGGCCAATTGTATGAGGTTTAACAAGGCCAAGTGCCGGGTCCTGTACTTGGGTCACAACAACTCCAGGCAGCACTAACGGCTCAAGGAAGAGTGGCTGGAAAGCTGCCTGGCAGAAAGGGATCTGGGGGTGTTGCTTGACCTCTGGCTGAACATGAGCCAGCAGTGTGCCCAGGTAGCCAAAAAGGTCAACAGCATCCTGGCTTGTATCAGGAATAGTGTGGCCAGCAGGACTAGGGAAGCGATTGTGCCACTGTAATCGGCACTGGTGAGGCCACACCACACCACAAAACTGTGTTCAGTTTTGGGGCCCTCATCATAAGAAGGACATTGAGATGCTGGAGAGAGTGCAGAGGAGGCCAATGAAGCTGGTGAGGGGTCTGGAGCACAAGACTGATGAGGAGCAGCTGAGGGAGCTGGGGCTGTTCAGCCTGGAGAAAAGGAGGCTGAGAGGAGACCTTATCACAGTCTACAACTACCTGAAAGGAGGTTGTAGCATGCAGGTGTTGGTGTCTTCTCCCAAGTAGCAAGTGATAGGATGAGAGAAAATGGCCTCAGGTTGCACCAGGGGAGGTTTAGATTGGATATTAGGAAAAAACTCTTCATGGAAAGGGTTGTCAGGCATTGGAACAGGCTGCCCAGGGAAGTGGTTGAGCCACCATCCCTGGAGGTGTTTAAAAGGCATTTAGACGAGGTTCTTACGGATATCATTTAGTGCTAGAGTTAGGTTATAGTTGGTTGGACTTGATGATCCTGAGGGTCCCTTCCAGCCGAAATGGTTCTATGATTCTATATTGCAAGTTCTCTGATTTCCTACATGTCTGCTTAATCACTGGAGGCAAAGATTCCCCTTCAAGGAAGAGAACATTCAAGGTTTCCCATCACCCATGATACAGGAAGAATTATAGACCTGATGGTAATTTATGGTCAGGCACGTGGTCTGTTAAGCTGCATTCAAAGGACAATTTCCTGATCCTTACAGTCTTAACAAACAATAGAGCCTGTTACACCAGTTGAAAATGAGGCCCTGTGGGTCAGTTCTGCAAAACCGCAAACATACCACCAAATAGAAAGGATTACTAACCTCTGTTCAAGCAGGGCTCTCCTGGCAGGCTGTGTTACGCAACTTTTCCAAAAGTGTGTTAGACATCGGCAGATGCTGAGAAATATAATCCAAGTCCTTTTTCTCTGTCTCTCATGCTTTTTCTTCTTTCTTTAATAGTCACTTTGGTGTCCTGGATAGAAAAAAAAGTTCCATGAAGAAATGACTTTGAAGCTGAATTTTTCACTGCCAAAGTACTTGGGACACTCATTTTTTCCAGTCTTTCTCTAACTCTTGTTATCACTACTGCTGACTCATCTCCTGATGCCGAAGGGAAAACAGTTTTATGGGAACATGAAGAGGTCACAACTGAATTATTTTGGCTGTTATAAATGGCTCTGCAAATCACTCTCTGCACTGATATGAAACAAATTTCCATAATTTCTGGATCAAAGTCAGTGCTCGAGGGCAGAAGGATGCCCAGAGTGGTGGTGAAGTGTGTAGCCTTGCTTCTCAGGTAGTAGCAGCACCTCTCACCCAGCTGCAGGGAACATCGTTCACCTGCACAGTGCTGAAGCAGTACTCCACGACAATTCCATTTGGCCTTCCCCACTGTAGGTTCTTAAGAGGTGCAGTAAATCAGGACTGACACTTCAAGATGTTCCCGGAGAACATAAAAGCTCTGCTTTTTTTTTTTTCCCACCTCCAAAATTTGCACTGAGATTTTGTTTATATAGAAACAAATAAACTGTTGAATTATTTCTCCATTCTTTCATGAAATCACATGTGTTCTCCACACATATATGCACAAAAATATATTTGAAAGCAAGATAAATAATTGCAATAAATCCTATTTCAGTAAGCTTCACCTGCACTTGCTGTCTGCAAATCTTTCACAGAGAAGTTAAGAAATAAACAGTTTTAGCAGAAGATATTTGTAAACTCTTATAACAAAAAACTCTTGAATATTATGCTGTTTGTGAATAGTTTGCTGTATGTATTTATAATGACACTGTGTGCAACTGCATCCCATTAATCAATCAGATGGCTTTATGTCTGTTCCCTTTTCAGAACACTGTGTGATGAGAGTATAAACAGACTATGCAGCATTGACCTCTGGTAAATCTTTAAGACTTTTGGCTTTTTTCAAGATTTTTCAAGATTATTAATCAAATGAGTGTGTGTGTGCGTGTTCTTGTTAAGATGCCAGAGAGAGGTCAGTAAGAGACATAAAACTGAAAAATCACTTCTGACTTTCAAGAACCTCTCCTGGATATTTTCCTTACCATGAGCTGCACTGTACAAGCCATGAGACATATGTGAACTAAGAGGCTGTTTAGCTAATCCTCATCTTGTGAAATTAAAGAGCATTTTACAGCCTGCATGATAAAATGACTCTCAAATTACATTTAGGTTAAGTGACAGTCTCAGTAAGAGATGGTAAACTTGTGCCTGTCCTGAAAGAGCTTTACCTTGTAGTTCTCACCCTCTTCAGACAAAATATCCCACAAGCAGACTGAGCAATATATTCACAGGATTGCTGCCTTAAAGGGGCGCGGTGCCAGCCTGATGAAAAAGCCCATTGCCTCTGTATGTTGTTCATGAGACCATCCTGGAGCAGGTGTGCCCTTTTCCCATCACCTGCTGCATTAACACCTTCAAGCAAGGCAGACAGAGGAGGGCTGCTCATGCTTAACACCTTCTTAGGTTTTAGGCACAGGATGGCTGCTGCATGATTACCTTTACCACAAAGAAGGTTGCTCTGGACAGAGCAGAAGTCAAACTTTGGCTGCTTAGGAAGGAAAAGAGTAGCATGCCAACACATTTTAAGCATGTCCAGAATTAGGCTGCAGCTGAGAAGTGGTCTTGAGGATTGCATTGTCAGAGGGAAGCACCTACATCTCTCTTAAGTCCTTTTTCAGGCGCCTTCTTCCTTGAATCAAGTTCTTGCTATGCTTTGTTCCTTCTCAATCAGTTACTTGGAATTGTCACTGAAATTGTGAATATTTTTCGCTGAGATCTGCTGTTAGAAGGTTGGTCTAAGCATGAAGAAAAAGAAGCAAGAATAAACCTTCCCAGGACACGTTCAACTGAGGGCTGATGGCTCAGATTACTGTTGGCATCAGCTGCTTCTGAGCCTTTCCAGTCCTGGCATTCATGAGACTAGTGATAAAATATCTCTAATATCTGTCAATACCTATTTCAGCAGTGGACTTCACAGTTGAATAAACATACTTCTAAGTAGAGCAGCTAGATTTTCTTTTTAAGCACGTAGCTTCTTCATCCCTTCACATATTAATGGCTTTCGTAGGAAATTTAAGATAAATAGAAAAGAAAGTTCAGTATCGACATGTGGTGTTCATCAAGGAGAACTTCTAAATCAGCAGGAGCTCTCCTTCACAGAGCTGGAAACCACCACCATAACATCATCATCTCCTCATTTGGATTCCATCAGTTAACATGGCTGAAAGCCATTAGCATGCTTGTCTGCCTGTTTGACCAATGGCACTTTCAGGACTTTATTCTCCAGAGACTGATAAAAAAAAAAAAAAACAAACTGTCATCATGTGATTTGAGCCAATTGCTTCTTTAATTGCTATTAAAATGCCAGATCCCTATAGCAATAACAGTAGAAAAGTTTGCTTGCTATGACATTAAGGATTGCTTTTGGCCATGCATCATATAGAAGCAAAGGGCACACTGATCTCCTCCCATCAGATGAGTACATGTGTGGCCACTTAAAATTTCCAGTGATGAGCAGTCTTTTCCTTTAAGCTTGGATGGCTTGTTTTTAATCAAGTCAGGATAAGCTTTACATAGCATCTCCACAAGAGATCACTGTGTCTCCCGTCTAGTCTGTAGGAAATATATACTAAAAAAAAAAAAATGGGTGCTGCTTCTCCTAGGTAACATCAAACAGAATTTTCAAATGCCCTAGAAAGGATTAAAAATATCACTAGCTCATAGCTTTACTCCAGGAGACATTAATTTCTAATGAAAAGCAATAAGTGTCCTACTGATACATTTATCTATTCTTCTAGGTTTCTTCAGAAATATTTTCCTTTTTTTGCCTTGATGTTTCCATTTAATGCTCTTGGTTTTTTGTTTTCGTTTTTTGGTTGGTTGGTTGGTTTTGTTGTGTTGTTGTTTTTTTTTTCCTTTTTTCTGACTGTATTAGCTAGAGTCAGTTTTCAACCAGTTGCTTTCAGTGTTCATATTTCCTAAAAGCTGTAACTATTTTTTTCTCTCATAACATTCCTTTCCCAGTTTGCACATTGTGTATATTTACACTAAGCCTGTAGAGGCTTTGTGAGTTGGAGTCCTCCATGTGATGCAACCTGAGGGCATAGTATATCGCATAGGCCACTGCACAAAGGCGAGACATACTATAGAAGGTGATTTCTTTTGGCAGCATGAGAGATGCTTTCCACATTTTTGTTGGAGGAAACAGGTCTGGATGTGCCAGGTGAAATCCTGGCTCCTTCAGGAGAACATTTGTCACAGAGCTACAACTCATCCAGGTCTATCTCCTCTCACTATAGCTCTGCCTCAAATCTTATAGAATGAACTCATCTGTTCTCCAAAACATCGCATTTTCTAATGTCAGGGCGTGATGAACCCCTTGTTGTTGGAGGCCACAAAATGACCTCGCTTTTTGCATACACTTAGCCAAACTTGGTGCTTTTACTTTGTGGACCACAACAGGGACTCTGCATCCAAAGCTCTTTCCAAGGTGAGTTACTCTATATGCACCTGGCTCAGCATCCTGACAACTAATCCGAAGTTCCCTATGGCAGAAATGAGGTGATCTTTAAAGGCCACTCATACAGAAGTTTGCCAAGAAAAGCTCCTTCCAACTATCTACAAATACAAGATTTTCTCTCCACCTTTGAGTTCTTTTTCCTGGAAACACACTGAAGTTTGTCCTTAGAACAGTCGAACTCTGGGTTAAAGCAGATACAAGAAGTCTGAAAAAGTGTATTTGTAAGTATAATAATGCCAGCCAGGAGATTTCTCTGGATACCCACAGAAGATACTGCAGAAGTTTTCTAGTCTGAGTCCTCCCCAGTTATTTTCCCAGTTTCCATTTCTCTCACTCTGATATGCTCTTTGTCCAATAGGAATTATCATTGTGATATTATTTTAAAATTAATTTTACAGGCTAATTGGATCATGTGTGGGTGTAAGGAAAAGATTTGATTCCAAAAATATGTAAAACTGTTTGCTATTTTTGGCAACAATTTAATATTATTCTACTGTTTTTTTAATAGGCAGCCAGCAATACCTGATTTTTGTGGAAACTAGGCTTGAAAGAAGCTTTGATATCAATGTATTTCCCTTACAAATCCTTTGAATATTTCAAAGCACATGGACATTATGATAATAACTTACAATATGTCTTGACGAAGATCTCTTAACCTGGAATGTCAATACCAGAGAAGCTGTCTAGGATAAAGAGCGCTGCACATAATACTGCACAAAAGCCATTGTCTCTTTCAGGTTTTGATAGCAAGAGGATACAAGCAAAGTGACTGTAGCACAGCCCCAGGCATATGGGATTCCCTCGCTTAGCTACTTTGCTAATGAACTGCATCAAAAATGGCAAAAACCCATCAGTCTGAACACAGCTTTTTGTTCAAGCAATGTTCACTCCTGCGGAGGCAGCAGTTATTCCCCATGTCAGTAGTCACTAGAATGATTCTTTGGAACGAAATTCAAAACCTTTGTTCAGCATCTGAAATGAATTAATTCTGTGATCAAGCTGTGGCAGGATATAATGAATAATCTCTCAGCAGTTGCTCGTTTGTACTTGCAATAATCTTCTCTACTTGTGTGGATGCTTTTACTTGTCAGTAGGGCACTGAAACACTGATCACGGAAAAGTAATTGCCATTTATAGTCCAACAGAGCGACAGATAGACCTACACTGAAATAATTTCTCTTTGTATGGATCCCAGATCATTCTTTCTTCACATTGCAAGGCAAAAGACTCACAACTGGACATTTTTGGGATATGAACTTGGCAACTTGGGGCCACAATTAATTTTGAACATCCAGCAAGTCTGCAAACCTTTTCTGTGTCTCCTCTCTAAGAAAGGGTAGTGGGGTCTCAGTGCAGTCAGTTAACCCGGATTAGATCTTGATTTCAGATTTTTTTCCAGAGTGTTCGTGATTTTGAGCATGACACAAGTTTTCAATGTTTTTGCTGTCTTGCTCAAAGCTAAGCATTCAGATTAACCACCTCACAGAATTTTTGTGAAGATTAATCGGTTATTATTTATACCATGTTCAGCTACTGCAGAGAAAAAAGCATCAGGGGCATTTAAAAAAATGAATATTTGTTGTCCTTCAGACGCAAGTAAGTTAAATAAAATCAAGTCTTTTTGTCCCCTTTATTAAAGAGTTGACTACAGCACCCATACTTACAGAGGAACAGCATCTCCATCAACAAGAGGTTGTGCTGGCTGTGTGAGAACTTCCTCCATTATCAGTTCATTCACCTACATTGAGGATATTAATAGTCTGCTCCAGAAGGAACAACATCCTACAGTGCAGGTTTTGCACAGACATACTTTAATGAAAACTCCTGATAATGATGTGAAAACCACACCAAGAAAAGTACATGCCAAAAGAGCAAGTACTGGGTTATTCCTTTCAGATGATGAATAGCTATGCCACAGTTTATCGAAAAATGTCTGCATTTGGATAGTCTCCTCTTTCCCTTTTCAGGGATAGGCCTGTTGTTTCTCCAGGTTCTGTGAGGTTTTGCTTCAATTGTCAGGAGAAACGTTGTTAAACCTTTTGTTCTCTCTCATTTTTACTCCATTTATTATTTCTATAAACAATGAATGCCCAAAACTTGGATTTATCAAGGGCTATACTTCAGTTTCCTGCTATGAGACATCATTTAAAGGTCATTTATGGACTTTGCATTTGCTCATGCACTTCGTCTGGCTGATGCAGTGCCTTTTTTTTAAAGACCTGCTTATAAATGTCTTTCTAGCATTTTTGCTGGAACTAATACCAGGAAAAAAAAAAAAAAAAGATAAAATAAAATTGCTGAAATAAATGACCCACATTTGTCTCTAATGGAGAAGTTTAACTATCAAAGAGCAGGAAGACTAGTTATGTGACTAAGTGGCACAACTAGTATCTAAGAGAAGTGAGATGCTGATTCTGCCAGATCCTCAGAATCAGATAATCAAATGGTGCAATCTGGTGTTTTGCTACTGAGCTAAACAAACCTTTACCCATTTTCACAAGTGGGAAATTTGACTCTGAAATTGCAGATGTATCTCTCAAGTAAAGCCTCAGAAACTGTCTTCTCAGAAGTTGTAGCCTTTTGCACAAGTAAAAACAAGACAAGTGCTCTCTTAGGTGCAGATGCATTCATGTGGATGAAAAAGTTTTCAATTGGTAGCTCTTTTATTTCAAGATTATATAAAACTGACAGGAAGAGGCATGAGTAGTTTTCAAGAACAGTCATAAGAGCTGTGAATTTGGTGACTTTGCTAGATAAACTGTATACAGCTGTGTTTTGAACGACTGAGTTGAGAATCAAGGACATCTGGTGAGTTCACATGGCTTTGGGTAGTTAACTTTTGGTAGGTTAGGTGAAAGAAGAGGAGGATCATCATTCCAGCCACATTTGCAAATAACTCAGGAGCAGTTAAATATATTACAGGATGAGCAGAAAAAGAAAAACACTGTTTTTCTGACCCTTCCTAAAAATATAATGTTCACTGTGGGATATAGGAAGAATCAGCAGTGCCTGGAGCACGGTGATGCTGAGAAATGTGTCTATAGTGTATAGTGCACAGTTAGTTTATAAATAAGATTTATAAGAGAAAGTGTTAAATCAGCTTTTTCAGAAAGGGAACATCAGAAATATCTTTTTTCCCTACTGAGCCATTATCTTTAACGATAGGTTTTCCTCCCAAGCAATATATGCTACATTGAAAGCTCATCTGCCATCTATTACATGACAATGGGGAAACAAAAATGTCCCAGTATGCTTCATTGTCAGATGTCAAACTGAAGTCATTAGAAGCAGTATGCAGAGCTTCAGATAAAGAGTATCCACCATTAATTCTCTCCACAACAGGTCCGTAACAGGAATCAAAGTTCAGTTTAAATTCAGGTTATAATACACAAAACACTTCAAGAGACTGGCTTAAGTTACTGGATCAAGAAATTACCTGTTTGTCCAAAACCACAATTGCTACTGTCACCTTTTTGCTGTGATATGATGTGGTACTTTCAGCTCAGCAGAAACCTGTTGCCAGGGCCAGAGACACGACTTCCATCTTGGACAGGAAACTGGTGTTTCACATCTAAAGGTAACTTCTAATGAACTTATATTTACTGCATGCTTACTCTAAAATAGAAGGATACAGAAGAATATCTGAGAGCACAGAAAGGTATTTATCTCATACAATGTGGGAAATGAGTTAAAAAAACAACATAGAGTTCTGAAAGATACTGAGATGCTGTAGGTGATGCAAAACCATGCAGATCTTGTGTTAAAATGACCTTCAAATTCCTTGGTTAGAGATTCCTCCTTCTGTTTCCTCTTCCATACTTCATGAATAGGTCCAAATACAATGTAAAATCAAATCTAAGCAGCAATGGTTTGGCATGATAATTAACATCTGTATTTACTGTGAACTAAACCAAACTTATCTGGGAAAGGAACCTCCAATACAGTAATCTGAACACTGAAGGATGTTTTCACAAATATTTTCACTTGACAAGTTAATTTTCTAAAATCATGTTTATTACCGCATTAAGTTAATTTGAATTTCAGGTAGTAATAGGTTCCTTGAGTTGGCTTTATGTTCCTGTTGTGCTCTTGGCACCAGCTTAAGCCTGTCATAGCAAAAGAAAAGTCTGCAGTTCACTTACCTTTTCCTTTGTTTCCCATCTTCATATAAGTTCTGGTGATGTCTTATCATCTTGTAGCCCAGTCCTAACTAAACTTTGGTTTTGAAAGAATCAAATGCTATTACAAATTTTTAGATTTTTTACTGCTACAGATCTAGTAGACACCTGGATTTAAAACTCCTCAGTGTGAAGACATTTGAATCAAGGAATCTTGGTTGGGACCACCCTCTGGCTCTAACTTCTATGGGGCAGCCTTACAGAATTTAGTGCAGATAAACCTATACTCCAGCACTTACGAAACAGGGCATAAAATCTACACCTTCTGCTACAGAACAAGACTAAGAGTTTTCTTTTCGTAAGCACTACTCCCTTTGGAGAGCATGAAATTTGGAACACTTCTGAAAAGCTGCTGTAGAGACACGGGCGTGCAATGGCCATGCTTGAAAATGTTGGTATTAATTTTTGTTCACAGTCATAGCCCTTTCAAATCTATTCCTCCAGCTGCTGAAAACACAGTGTATAAACAGGTATATGAACTCTGACACTTACTGACTGTGCTGAAAGACATGGATCTGCCCTGCCTCAACCCCAGTCTTTAATGCCTGGCAAACTGAAGATGAGTCTTACCAGGGGCTTGGAGAAGAGCTAAGAGCAGATATCCCTCTCCCAAGCAAGGCAAAGTGAGAGCTGAACTCACATTCTTTTGGCCTCCACTTCTTGCCGCTTTTGAAGCAATTTGTATTCCAGAAGTATTAAGAAAGATAACAATTGCTTTTGACGTCTCAACAGGAGGGTAGGCCTAAACAGGGTCTAAATAACAGGATATAAGTTATGAATAAATTCATGTCCCCTACCGGTGTGACAAGTTTGGTTAGTACACTTTCCTGTATAGATAAATACTTCTGTAGAAGAGACCTTGGAAGTCAATAATTGATATCTAAAAACCAGGAAGACAAGGAGACGCATTGGATATAAAACACAAGATGCTGGCAATGGGAGCTGCATTGGCCAACCCACTGCAGCTGAGCCCAGCAGCCACAATGGTGGCACCTCAGGGAAAGCGTGTGTAAGCAGGGGCAGTAAACAGCAAGAAAAACAAAAAAAAGGACCTCCAAGGCCAGAGCAGTACGAGGTGCTCCATGGCGGAGCTACTGATACCCTCAAGGGAACTTCAGCCCAGTGACAACCCACACTGGAGCAGGGAAAATTAGTAAGAAGGAAGGAACAGAGAAAGAAAATATCGAGGAACAAGTGGTGACAGAAAGAAACCACAAATATCCTGAATCTCAACATCCTGCACCACCTGTCACCTCAGGCTGAGTGTAACCTGCATCAATGTGAGGGGGGGGTGGGTGAGCAAGCGACTGTATGGGTGCTCGGCTGCTGGCTGGGACCAGCCCACCAGAGGAGGTTATTTACTTTAAAATGCATGATCAGTTTTGAAAGAAATAACTATTTACCACAGATAGCCTTCTGAAATATATATGGTGCTGCTGAGAGCCCATTATGTGAAGGAAATAATCTTGAAAATCAGCTAACTCCTCTAAGTTCAAATTTGTGCCCACTGTCTTCATAATTAAAAAGCTGAACTAACTGGAAAAAGAGATCCTCAGTTTGAGTTTCAGGTAGAAGTACCTGATATGCACCTGAAGGCTACAGTTTCGTCCTTAGGCTGCCAGATGTAGATCTCCAGACCTTAGTGATAAATTGAAAGACAAATTAAAAGCCAAAAAGGCAACAGAAATGTCTTCTATTAGAAAGTTTCAAAGTGTCTGAGGAAAATATGTAATCCAAAAGGATTTAAATAATCTATTTTATTTTTAAAATATCACTTTCAGCACACCTGTAACTGGTACTTTTTCATTTTATCCAGGTTTGCACAAGTATCTTTGTTAGAGGCAGAAGAATCCTGACTCATCTCCACTTCATGCATCCAAGATCCAAGAAGTTGCCAAAGCACGCGAAAGCTCTTTCTCAATAACACTGAGACAAAACCAACATATAATCCTCAACCTGTTGACATGGTGTACTTCTGTCTGTTGTGCACCTGATTATCATTGACTGCATGTGCTCAGTATCTCACAAATCAAACTAACAACAAAAGTAGAAACATTGAAGATGACTCAAAATGCTGAGCTGGTTTTGTGCACTGTGCACCCAGGAATCTACTCTACATACTTCAATTAACTAAGCCAAACAGCCTTTGCTAGATAACTGTGAACGTAATTTCTGTCTAACTACACAAGTATCACATGAAATTCATTGTTTATTATAAATATGAACTGAGGGTCCCAAAGCTGTTTTCATACAAAGTAATGTGAAAAGCATAGTCTCCAATGAGCACTAAGTTATACAGTTCTGATTTACACCTCTCAGTCTTCATTTATTTTAATTTAGGGATAATACTGTCAGGGAGTTTGTTCCCACATCCAAAGTGGGAGAAGGAGATGCATAAGCGATAACTCATCTTTGATGCTCAATGAAATTTTTCTAAAGCAAATGCTGTTGTACTTGCTTTCAGCATATAAAAAACTAGATAATTCTCTAATGGCGACATAAGGTCTTTTATTGGACTCACTGTAGGAACTGAACAACAGGAAAGTTTTCAAACACTTCTCTGAGGGTTCACTAAAAGTTTGTCTGTTTTCTGCAAATCTAACTCTACTAAGGAGAGACATAAGATGATAGCTTTCCCTAAAAACCTGCCCTCGCTTTTGCTCTGAGGTTTTATTTTATGTTCAATATCCTAGTGGACATACAGCAGAAAATCCTCAGTTTCTGCAGAGCAGAGCACCTTTACTTTTATCTAAGCCTTGCCCTAAAATTTCCTAGTATGGCAAACTGCTAACAGAGTGCAAATATTTCTTTATGTCTTGTGGAGTGTCTTGTTCTGCTGAACAAACAAGGCAGTAAAGTCCATGAGCGCAAGAACATAAGGAGCAAGCCCCGAAACAAGGAACTGCCCAGACAGTTGCAGGGTGGCCGGTACCCAGAGCTCAGATTGGAGCAGGGCAGACCGTGAGATTATCAGAGCTCTTTATCAGACAGCCCCCACCAACAGCGAGATTTCTTTAGATCTCATGGCCCACAGAGAAGCACCTCAGCTGCAAATCTCAGTAGACCTTTCAACTAAGGAGGCTGCCCCACTAGATCCCATGATTTTTCCAACCTTTGTTGAAAAATAATTTTAAACCCACTCTTGTCTCAGCAGTAACCAAGCCGGTTTCAGAAACAATTTGACCTGCCAGTGTTGCAATGGCTGAAAAAGATTGTGGCTGGGCTGCAATAACCCTGCTGGCAGATGCTGTTTATTTATAAACTACCTCATGCCAAAAAGACACACACATAGGAGTGATTTCCATTCAGGTAAAACAGAAGAGGATTTCTATCCCAAACACACAATACTCATTAACTGCAGTCAAACATAAGCCACAGGCAAGGAAAAAAATTTGACCTTGGAAAATTTGCAAAGTATTTCAAAAGAACAAGAATTCAGCATCTAAAAGGAATTCACTTATTTACACCAGATGTTACAGATGAAATGCAGCCTTGCAAGGCTTCCAACTGTTCAAACGTCAGTGCTTTTTGAGGTATAACCAGTGTGAGAATCACAAAAAAACCCAACCATGTACTGCACATATTTTCCTGAACTTCTAGATTACGAACTTGAAAAACTTAGCTGAATGTTTTACATTTAAGATTGTCTTGTAAGAGAAAACAGCAAGCTGAACCCCAAAACTTAATCAGTGCAACCTCTCTTTAAGTTATATATCTGCACAGGGCATTAAATATATATATGTAAATATGAGACACCTCAGACTCCCCACGGTCTGAGACACCCTGTACTTATTCATTGTAGGCAGGATCCTGCAGTTTGCTTTAGTTTGCCATCAATGTTGTTAGTCCAGTGCATCTTAACATAGAAGATAAGTCACAGCATGGTAAAAGCTCTGCTCAACTTGAGCATCTCTCAGCTGATAGCACTGGTGCATAGCCCCTTCATCAGAAAGAGCTGTTGTCCTAAAATTTGAGCTACAAAAAGGGTAGTGGGAAAATAATAAAAAACATCTCTTTTCATGATCTTATTTTTTCTCCTTTCGCTGTATGGAGACAAACTTAGTTGTCTGAAAGGGTGAAATCCTCTCTGTCTTTATAGCAGACAACGAAAAGATGCACATGTAGCCAGGGTGCTGTGTTCTCCTTTGACAATTCAAGCAACAATTCAGGCACAAACTCCATTTAGTAGCTGCTGAGAGTGTGCTTTCCTCCTCTGCCTTTTTAAGCAAATGAAAACTATAACTTTATTCTCTGCCCTATAAATCATATGAGTTTTGTTAAAGATGTGGGGGCTGATCTAATTCTGCTGTGCCCCACAGAAGTTTTTCAGCTAACTTGCTTTGACATGAATTGGACAGCAGAAAATTCAATGGACCTCAGACGTAACCTTTACTTTTTTAATTCATTAGTTAAGACTATTACACACATACAAATAGCCCTAAAATTACACTGGGTACAAAATAAAAAAAAATCCTGAAAGGGTATTCATTGTAAAACTGAGGTTAGTTACATGTCATGTTCACTAAGCTGTTGCCCTGGAAGAGTCTAAATACAAAAGCTTACAATGAGATTTAAGGGACTTATCTGTATGGAGAGAAGGTAAAATCACACTAATAAATCAGAAGAAGATAATAAGGTCTTTGTGAAGCTTTGTATCTTAAGTTGCAGTCTGCTGAATACCAGAAAAAGGGAATATAATTCTTCATTAAAAAAAAAAAAAAAAAAAAAAAAAGAAAAAAGTCTTTACTTGCTATTCGCAATTAAAACAAGTACAAGATGGTGAAACTGAACTGAGCCTTATAGTATGGCTGTAATTTGTTGTACGGTCACCAGGCTAATATCTGAACCTCAGCAATCTGCTGACTGCTCATAAAAACATTCCATTTAGCAACAGTTTTGCTGACACTGTATAACAGATTTTTCTCTATTTTCTCCTCCTTTCACTTTATTGCAAAAGATATTTATTCAGAAGTAGAAAACTTGCTTCTGAGGAGTTCATCTGTTCCTTCTGGCATTTCCGCCCCTGTTATCACAAACAGATGATCAAGACCTGACATGGAGTATCAGCTGGGAGAGCTGACAAAGCCTTCTGAAGCAAAAGGCCTTGCTGATGATTCAGAACAGAATCTCTCTCAGGAGGGCTCACAGAACAAAGTTTCAGGACATTGGTCTACATTTGCCACAGATTTGCTAAGTAATCTCAAGTCACCTCAATCTGTGTATATATGTTTGTGTATACACACATGTTGTCCAGTCCATCTGCGCCTCACAAATTTTTTTTTCTTATTATTTCCACTAATAAGAAAAACAACAAGGAATTGTTTGGCTTATTGCTATTGTCATTAATACTGCCACAGTGTGGGGGAAATGGCTGCTCATATCCAGTTCAAGTAAATTGTCGTGGATCTTCCCATGCTTATTACGTGGAGCACCCATCTCACTACTCATCTTCCACCAGGACACCTTCAACAGCTGTATCTGTATTCTTTTGATTTTACGTGCTACTACTAAACAGAGGTCTTGCAACAGAAGGGATTTCAGCTGATTACAAATGCATACTTGTAACAATCTCCATAGGATATCTCACCAGCTCTTACTGGCTGCCTCTTGTAGGAATAGGAGTTTCAGGTTCTTAAATGATTATTGCATTGCCATAAACTGTCATCATACAGAAAGGTTTATCTGGCTTTAAAAGCTCCTGAAGGTACTATTGAAGTTGCTGGACACTCCCTAAACAAATTCAGATACATATTTTGAAACAAAGAAACCTACCTGACTTTGGTTGTCACTGGAAAACTGAATTAAGGCAACACGGTGAAGATACCCTCAACCCAATATAAAAGCATGCTCAGTAGAAATTCTGCTGTTACGCTAATTGCAATTGCAGAACTGCCTCATGACACAGGCCCTTGGAAGAGTTTTTGCTTTAAAAAAGCCTCAGTCTACATTCTCTGATAGCATGGACTGCTGCACAGAATATCCCAGAGCAGATAGATTAAGGGCAACAGCTGTGTTACTGATGAAAAAAGTGCCTCATTTTACAAACTTGTGAAAATCAAAAGCTCCCACTGATGTCTCATTTTCTAAAGACTGCAGTGATTCATCACGGATATTTGACCCACAGTTTTTGCCCTTTTAAGTTCGAAAACTCTTCGCTGCAGCCACTGCCTTGGGAGAAGAGTCTGATTGCTTAAAACTTGAGAGAAAGGATTAAGGCCTCCATAGATTTCCAGAAAGACAGAATCCCAGCAGGGTAAAAGCACTATTGAAAACAAGGCAAGCAGACTGACAAAGGCCAGACTAAATATGGTTTCTTCATATTTATGTTTGGCAAAGATTGTTGGCTTTTTCCATTAAAATCAGTTTACCAATGAGAAGGATGTGAAGTCAATAAAATATAAAACAACCACTGGAAACCGAAACACACCAAATGCCCAAAGGGTAGTTTCCAGCTCGGTCAGTGGTGTGCAATGGTGTGATAAAGAAACTTTCTTGAACACTGGTTACCCAAACCTCTTTTTTTTTGGTTTTGTTTGTTTGTTTGTGTTTTCAAAATGAAGAAAAAACCTGTTTAGGAAGCATCCTTTTTGTGTCAGACTCTGCAGATCCCGTTTGTTATTCCATCTTACCCAAAGGAGATGAAACCCAGTAAAGACAACTGTAGTCTGTAGCAGCCACAGCTAGCTGTAATGGCTAGAAAAGAGCTGTGAAAGCAGGAGTAACACCTCCTGTTCAGCTACAGTTCAACAGTAACTCCCCGGGGGCCTTCATCCCCCAGTGCGAAGCAATGATTCCTTCTGCTAGAGGGAGCTGTAGCAGCTCCAGAGAGCAGCATCCCTTCTTACCTATCAAAATCCTCTGAGGCAGCCAACAGACTCCATGTGGGGCCCATTTGTGCAGGAAGAGTAACAACTGCCTGTTCCAGCAGAAACTCACGGCCCTTAGAGGAGGCCAGCACACTCTAGTCGAGGGGAGAGGATTACTGCCCAGGTTATTTAGGCTTTCCAAATTGAACTGTAGCCTTTCTGCTTTCTTCCTCCTTCAGTAAAAATCTGTTCTTTTGTGGTGTTTTATTTAACACAGTGCTGGCAAAGGAGAAAACGCTGCTCCTGGAAAGCCTAGGCTGTCTGATTTTACAGCAAAGGCTTTGGGATGAAGTGGATGAGCCATGGTAGTTTATGTTTTTTAATTAAACTGGCTGGAAGAGCAGAGCTCTGCTGCTGATCCTGCTGCTCAGTGCCTAGAAGAGGGTTATGGCTTGGCTTTGCATTTTAACAGTTTTTACCAATTGCCCCTGCTACATCTCTCAGGAATCTGATTAATGTTCACACAACTAAAACAGAAAACAACATTTCAACAACATAGTGCTTAGCAGCTCATTCCTTTCTCCTGCTGTATTGGTTGGAAAATAATGGAGATCTAGCATGAGATGTAAAGTTGCAGAAATGTGATATTGAGACCTGACTGCTGGGCTTCAAAGAGGGACGTGACCCTGAGACCATCAGAAGCTTGTTCTGAGAAGTGAGGAGTATTGTGGTAGAGCTCTGACACATCTGATGACAAATTTCAGAGCCACAGGAGAATCTGACTCAGTTCTAACCACAAGTGTCGTGCTTGGATGGGATCCAGCAAAACAGATCAACACCTAAAAACTAGTTGCTAGAGATGTAGGTGGGCAGCAGGTTACAGTTACTACCTCAGAAGAAACTTCATCTTTGGACAATAATTTGTAATTTTATAACTATTCCAAAATTACATCTGCATAGTCCCCCACATGTAAACAGCACTGTACACTGAACCTGCCATATAAAAAACATAAACTGAGTTGCTAGCCCTCTGTCATGAATGCACCACTACAGTCCAGAATTAAGCAGCACTAGCAGTAGATGATGGGTATACCAAACAGACAGTGACTGGGTTACACTGTTCTTCTTCTATCATCTCAAGAGATGATCTACTCTCAGAAGGTCTGATAGTTCAGATCACCAAGCAAAACATAAGAAGAGGTGTGGGTGACTTAATAAGTGTGACTTTTCCTTCTGAGTAATGGAATCTTTCCACTGATGTCAGAAGAAGTTGACCATCACACCCTAAGGCAGAGATGGTGAAATTTTTTGGTTTCTGTGGCTATATTTGTTTTAAGAAACAGTCCAGCTTCCTTGTTCATAACTCTAGGCCAATACTGCTCAGTAAGGTTAACAGTTTGCTGCTAGAGAAACTGGTGTTGAGAAAGGGAGCAGCCCATGCTGCAGGTCCAATGTGTCTTTGAAAGTCCTTGAAAATTTTGTAAACCAACTTATTTCTGTTTAGTGATGCAGTTACAGCAAAGGACAAGAAAGCAAATGCTGCGTAGCAATTTAAGGGAAGGAGGTCATGGAAAGAAAATACAGCTCTAGAAAAGATTAGAAAAAAGTAAAGGGATACGGTTGTAGATAACAGAGAGTTGCTTGATGAAGCCTCTTTAAGCAAAGATGCAACTAAGAGTCTGACCTGTCCCTCAGTAAAATCAACAAGATGCTTTCACGTAAACCTGATGATCAAAGGATACAATCACACAAGCAAATAGAGCAGAACTGCATTTTCTGGCTTAGATTTTATACCATGGTTTGCATCCCTCTCCCACACCCCGTCTGCCTCTCTTTTCTCCCACAAAAGTGTATCCTTGTCCAAACTGTTTATTAACAATAATCCTGGGCCACACTGTGCCTAAACCCTGACAAAGCACTACTCAGACACACACTTGTTGTCATTGACCAAAACCATGCCTGGGAGCATGATAGCAATTAAATGGTCAAAAGACAGTGCTCTAACCTGCACCCTAGCCCTCCCCTCACCTGCTGATATAGACATAAGCAGAAAAAAATGGGACAAAAGCCTTGTGAAGACCAGCTATAGTACTTCTCACTTCTCTATCATTAGGTGTTGAACTGTGCTGCTGTCTGCCCTTCAGGAGGCTCATCTTCACGCTGGCTTCAGGCTCCAGTTCATTCATTCAGAATCTGTGTTAGTGTGGAATGAGATTATTAAAACAAAATGGTGTGTTTAGACCTTAAAAATTTCGAGAATAAATAAAATAATACTCAGCACATACCCCATAAAGAAAAAAAACATGTCAAAAAGGTACACTTACCGAAAAGACCCTCTGGGGATGTAGATTAAGCTTGAGCTCTCACTTCTAAGAAATCGTGCAACGAGGAACAGTGCAGCTACATCCACAAGTCTAAGCTTGCTGGCCAGCATCTTTAACCAGCTGTTTGAGATATTTGAGGAAAAACACAGAAAGCATACATCTAGAAATTATATACATTATGTTACAACAATATATTCTGGTTTGAATTGTAGGCTTTTAGTATTTCTGTGGGAATAAAAACAAAAAACAAGCATCATGAAGACAAAATAGCGTTGGAGTTTACAATTCCATGGCACTTTATAAATGCTGCCATTCCATATCATGACTTTTTGCAAACTGCTTTGGAAAGCTTTCAAATCAAATTTAGTGGTCACGTTCCAAGCAAAGTAAGCAAAGAGTTTTCAAGGTATACTTGAGATTTACAGCTTTACACTAAACTCTGGCACAATTCACTGCCGCTTTTTAAATTGAATGATCAGTTTGGAGGTTCTTTAGTTGTTGGTTTGATTTTTCCTTCATGTGCTTCTAGAGCTCCCTGCTGGCACAGTAATTTTACCTTTCTATTCTTTTGCAAACAACTCTGAAAAGTATATCATTGTTATAGAAAATGACAGACCTTAAACTTGACAATTTTGGGAAAAGAATTAAAGACTAGCATCAAGATCAAGTAAAGTTTCAAGACAGAAGGAGTCTCTACTACAGTACATGATTTACCATGACCTGCTGCTTCCATACTGTTTGGATGTTTGCATTTGTTCAGCTGTGTTTGATCTCTTATCGCAGCTAGCTGTCAGCTTGCTGCAGCTGCTCCTTCCTGACCTTTCGCTTGAAGTATATTTTCTTTTCAAAGCCTGCTGGGATGCACAGGGCTGAGCTGCACTTCATTGGGGATGACAAATGATGTTGACAAGGTCTTCAATAGCTGCAAGGAAGCTCATCCCTAACACGATATTCATTGCACAGAATCACACAGAATCACAGAATGTTAGGGACTGGAAGGGACCTCGAAAGATCTTCTGGTCCAATCCCCCTTGCAGAGCAGGAACACCCAGATGAGGTTACACAGGAAGGTGTCCAGGTGGGTTTTGAATGTCTGCAGAGAAGGAGACTCCACAACCTCCCTGGGCAGCCTGTTTCAGTGTTCTGTTACCCTCACTGTGAAGAAGTTTCTTCTCATATTTACGTGGAAGCTCCTGTGTTCCAGTTTGTACCCGTTGCCCCTTGTCCTATCATTGGTTGTCACCGAGAAGAGCCTGGCTCCATCATCGTGAAAGGAAGGAGAAGCATGTAGCTGGGGTCAGGCTAGGCTGTCCCTCTAGCAAGAGGATCTGCAAATTTGGGTCTTCCTTGGCATTTCCAAGTCAGTCAGGGAATAGGAAAGCCCTGAACTCAGTATGTTTGCAGCTCTGAACAAACAGGTACAAAGAGAGTCCAAGTCACACTACTTCAGCCCATGACCTGAATGCCCGGGAGTGTGCATTTGTGGGGGAGGGAGCAAGCAAGGAGGAAGCATCTCTCCACCCCAGCATGGAAAAGCAGCTCAAAGGACAGCAGAGATGCCAGTCATTGCCTCTGGGGACACTGAGCTAATAGTGCTGGCTTCCACGTTCAGGACTTTTTCCAAGGCTGTACTTGGTGTTGACAAAGAATTTTCTCCAGAGACACACTGGGAAAGCCCCGTACTTCCTCAGTGGCACATCTCATCCCTCAGGGCCACCAGAGCAGTCTCTATGTAATTACCTCCCCGCCCAGCTGCAGGGATGCGGGCACTGGTGGCACTGACCTCTACCAAACTTCCCAAAGCCTGCACTTCACCAGGTCCTTCAGCTTCCTCCAGGATGAGATTTAACGTCTCACAAATGTTCAGATTGCAGTTTTCTCATCTATAAAATTTAGGGGCAAGCAACAACTGTTTGGAGAAACCGAGGAAGTAGCTACAAGGAAACAACAAGGTACAAGGATGACACTGACACAGGGCCTATGAGAATGCGGTATTTCTCACCAGGTGATTAATTAAGGACATCCTGGTAGGATAGAGGGGTGAAGAATTTGTACTGTAATACTACTAGCAACATCTCTCTCTTTTTCTTCTGCTGTTGCTGGCTGTCTCTTCCCTTTCTACTTATCAAGAAGACTCTTCTCTCCCTGCTGACTGTAGGGTAGCTCACAGCTGATGCCTTCTGAAATGTATTTTTTCAGTCGTGAAGCTCAGATCTCCTCTGCTCTTTTTATTGTACCTGGAATCCCCCTTAATGACACGGTACAACCAAAGGAAACATCGTGATTTCTCTGTTGGGGAGGAGGAGTAGTAATCTGATCTGAAAACAGCACAGCCACGTATCTGAGCGTTACCAGTAACTAAAACCTAAAATGAAGCCAGACTGCTGATGGTGATGCAATATTTCTCATACTATTGGCCTACAGCCCAGCGATCCAGCCAGTCCAGATCCCTCTGTAGAGACTTCCTACCCTCTGGCAGATCAACACTCCCACCCAACTTGGAGTCATCTACAAACTTACAAAAGGTGCACTCAGTCCCCTGATCCAGATCATTGATAACTGGGAGACCAGAAGTTACTGTCATTTTGCATTTCTCATATATGTTCCACGGTTTGCTCAAGGTTGCTCAAAATACCCACTGAGAGAAGTGAGCTAAGTTTTGGGAAGGGAGAAAGTGTAGGGGTGGGTTACATGTATTCAAGGGTTTATTTCTGAGTATTCTGACTGTAATTCAGCAAGACATCTAAGCGCATTGCAACACAGCAATATGAGGCTACGTAGATGCTCAGAATTAAACGCAGCCATAAAGAGCTTCCGATACTGGAACACATAGCACTATAACTTCACTAAACAATGAACTTCAGTAAGCGAAAATGTATTTTCAAGTTCAGGTTTTTTTCTGTAAGTATCCCAGGAGCAAAGTAAAGAATGAAGAGTGTGGGAAAGATGAAGTGCTAAAAGCCTGTTAAAAAGTATGTTTGGTCCTTAAAGAAAAAATGTACATCTTAAAAAAAAAAAAATCACTGTCACTCCAACTTTTCGTAGTAGACATTTCTTGATTTATTTATGTTGAATGCAACATTCTGACAAGCACAAAGATTCATATGGCTGGGAAACTGGAAGAAAAACACATTTCTGAGGTTATACAAAAAACTTGCAGTTTATTGTGTATCTTGGGACCACAACCTTGGCAATATCCCATCCCAAGATTTTTAATTGATTTGATGGAAGTGCAGTGCATGGAGCAATGGTGGATAAGTTTTATCAAAATTCATATAATTTTACGAGCTGGACACAAACCTTCAAGATGTAGGAGAACCATATTTTAAAGTAAAGAAAACAGCTGGAAATATGTTCTGAAATTAGTCACTTTTTGTAACATTTGTAGTTACACAGGAGCCCTAGTTTCATAGGAATGTTAAAAAGCCAAAAAACATAACAAAAAAACCCAGGAACAACAAACAAACAAACCCCCTTAGAAACAGCAAAGGCTTTTCTTTTTCTTTAATCACCGATCTGAAGATAGTCAACATGCTATACAATGTTAAATTTTCAGACCAGTAAATCACAGGGATTTTTGTTTAAATAATTTCTACAGGAAATTCACAGCAAAAGCCTTGTGCCTCTAACAACATTATGAGTTTCCTGGCATTCACTTTGTTGGTGCCAACAGGCAGGCATAGGAATGCCACTATTTCAAGAGAATTGGATAGGGAGCAACTCATTTTTCAAAGGCAATAAATCCTTTCTAGCATAACAGATAAGAGGCAAGTCTTTTGTTTGACACAGAGACCTATATGTTCTCATCCAAGTGGTGGGCTGGAAATCTCCAGTCATCAGTTTGTTCAGGTCCAAGAGCCCATAAACTTCCAAGAAATCTCTCTGGAGCTCGCCTCAGAAACAGGATCCTAAAGCAGAACAGAGAGGATCATTAGGGATTTTCTTTGCCAACACATACAACATCTCTTTATTCTGTAGCTAACACGGCCTCTTTTCCTATTGTCAGTATGTACAGAGTGAGACAATATGAAAGACTACAGATTTTTTTTTTCCCTTTGATTAAACAATGTTTGACATACTTTCTTTTCTGGACACAAAAAAATAAGAGCCAGTGGTAATGACCATAGGGGAGCTTTGCTGGTTTTTTTTTAAGGTACTGAATACGCAATAGAGTGACATCACAAAAAAACCTCATAAAGCAAGCCAGAAACAAACTCAAACTTTCCTCTTATGAAGATGACCAACATCCTGGTTCCTTTAGTTTGCCCACATTTAATCCTTTCCGCCTTATTTCTTCTTCTTCAAATTTTCTAATGTAATTTAGATTTTACGTAGACCATTAGCAATAACAGACTGGTAGAGATTCTGCTCTTTGTTTGCTCTTTGTTTGCTGTGTGTTAATGATGCCCAACAAACAGGTTTACAAAGAAAAACTTACTTGAACTTCATTCCGAGCCTTGAATTTTCTGTAAGCCCACCATCATACTCAAACAATTCATCGCCTGACCCATGTATGACTGCAAGAGCTCAAAAGACTAAGAGGTGAAAGACAAAACTGCTGACAAACACTGGGCAGTTTTGCACCTGAAAGAGATTGCTGGGAAAAAAAGGGCAATGCTAAATAGTCCACCAGGCTTTCTCATTAACTCGAAGTTCTTTTTTACCGCACAGTCATTTGGTCCATCTGAGCTAAATGCACAAATTTAACTGTCTTCAAAACTCACATGGTGATTGCTTTCGCAATATCTGGACTGCAAGTTACTGGTAATGTATGTCTCTTTACAAGACCCCTGTGATGCAGGAAGTGCTGTTATCCCCATTCTACAAAATAAGCATAAGCACCAACAATGCTGAAAGTAAATGAAGCTTGCTCTGAGTTCAGAGTAGCCACAGCAGTTCCATTCTCAAGCTTGGGCAAAAATTAAACAGTCAGGTTTGAAGCATACCTCAAATTCCTATAAGAAGCCAGAGAGTAGAGCAGGGAATTAAATTTAATGCTGTCAGGTCTCAGGGTAGTTCCCCAACCTATGGGCCAGACTGTCTTGTTTCCTTGAGTTTAAAAACTGGTTTGATTATAGTACAAAATCTGCCATGAAAGCTCTTCATTTTATTTGCAGTACCCATGCAGGGGTAGAATACATTTGACTAAACAAACTTTCCCAACCACTTTAAACTAGGACAACTCTTTCATGAAGATAAGGCTGTCTTCAGAGTCCATCCCAATAAACTCAATCTCAAAAAGAGTGAATTGTGGGATCGTTCATACCACTGGCAGTAATATGTCATTTTGGCTCCAGATGAAATTATTGCATCTGAATATCCATTTGAACATCTGCACTGGAATTCAGGAGCCTGCAAACGAGAAGACTTTATGCAGCTTGGTAGAAAACAGTGCTGCACAGTGGGTGCTGTAGGAAGACTCAGGAATCCCAGCTCAGCACACACCTCAGGTTACATACGTGGACAGAGCTGTTGAAGTTAGTGGGTGCACTTGAGTGTTTATTTAACTTGCATGTGGGTGTGGGCCAGAGCAAAAACAAACAGTGAAATCTTGATGTGTCGCAATTACCAAAATTCCCACTGAAGTCAGTGCTGTAAGGATGCCGCCTGCGTTAGCAAGACTTGTACCTGGCAGTGCCTGCAGACTTGGGATGGTGTCCTTTGTACTGCTGTCCCAGGAATACTGAGCACAGGTTTTTGTTTCATTACTTCTATTTTGGGGGTTTTTGGTTGGTTGGGGTTTTTTTTTTCCCCAATTAAATAATGCAGCTGAGACACACAATTTAGGTTATTGCATGGGCGAGGATTTTTTTGTAGTCCTGCAGAAAGTCGTGCAAGTTACATTAGAAACCTCTTTCTTTAGGTACTATACTACCTTATGTTTCCCATAGGCTTATGAATACTTACAGCAGCTCAGACGCTCAAGTGACAACCTTGAAGCTCTCTCCTCATCCTTAGTGGAACAGAGGATCATGTTATGCCTTAAACGTCTGGTTTTTGTTATTTTGGGAGGAAAAGATAGATGGCTGTGGAGGCAGGCATCTCATCTTTCCCAAGATTTTGTGATTGACACTTTGGGTGGAAAAGATAGATGGTCATGGATGCAGAAGATAAAGGCAATTAACAGTGTTGCTGTGAAAGGTCTCATGGCCTAATTGGGATGATAGAGATGAACCATCTGGTGGACAACCAACTACCAGAAGAAACCACAAACCAACAGCTACCCCTGACAGGCAAAACAACTCACTTCCGGTCAGTGCTGTGAACTTTACCCCAGCTTGAAGACCACAGACCCATTTCCAGAAGAGTCTTCCTAATCAGCATGAAGAGCAAACAGAGGGAGGAGACGAACTGCCCTCTTCTATCTCGCATGTAAGTGAACTGTAAATTAAAAAAAAAAAATGTAAATAAAATGACCTCACGCATGATATGAGGTGGCGGCGTGTAAATCTTCAATGTGTTCCTCCCCTCCAGAGGTCATCACAGGACCAAGGTAGCTGTGGAGTGGTGATATCTTTCTCTCTCTCTCTCTCTCCTTCTGATATCTTAGTTTTCCTTCTCTCTCTCCCTCTTCCTTTTCCTTGAACATGTAAAAGTAATATCATCGTAAGTTCTGCTGCTAAAGTCTTGTTAAGTTTTGCATTATAGTTACTAATTTTTGCCAATCCACCATTTTTAGAAGTGCTTTTGCTGTCAATGTATTAGTAAGTTTTGTGATATTAAAACATAATTTTGCCAAGTCACTAATCGCTGTAATTTGTATTCCACCACGTGCTTTTAGTAAATTCATAATTGAATTGGACCCCCAGAGTGATTGTCTGTCATTCACTCCGCTTTGCCGTGCAGGAATACCCAGAGTTAACTCACACCTGATCTCACCTGTTGAGTGAGGGCGCATGTCACGTTCAGAGTTAACTCATCCCGCAGCCCATCTGTTGGGACGGGACAGTTCACTGTTAACTTGCTGTGCCAGTGCCCTAGCAGAGGGTAGAACTACCACAATGCATATGATAGTGCCATCTGTCTCCCTGCCCACCACCTACCTGCTGATAACTGACAAATACTCTAAGTGCTACACCAATTTTAACAGGTAGGGAGCAGAGCGCTTTTCTACAAAGTGTCACACAGCATGACAGGAACCGCCAGGGAGCAAACCGGGTCCAACAAGTCCAATAGAGACCCTTCAGCATGTGACTTCTTAGTGACCATTTTTGTTGTATTTGTCTCACTTATAGTACAGTGATTTGTTCATGTCACAAATCCACTTTCAGAATCTATTAATAGTGAGGTTAGGCATTCTTGCTGGGCAAGGCACTCCTCTATCTTAAGACTCAACAGTCTCAAAAAAAAAAGTAATGGTACTTTTGCTAATTAACCACAATTCTCCAAGCCAACTAGCCTTTAGTGTGCAAAAATGCGTGCAGCTGGCTTGACTGCAGCCTTATGAACAGACACCACAAGGGCCCGTGTCCTGGTAGCCCATATTTTGCATTCAGGGACATCTCTACAGATACCCGGCTTAAACTGCGTTCCAGAGACTGGTTGAGTAGCAATGGAAAACAGAGCTTTAGAACTTATGTTCCTCGTTCACTCCATTTGCTTTAAAACACACATATATGTGTATAAAACTCAACAGATCTTTCCAACCAAATACCTGTTCATCTCTGGTCAAGCAAAAAAAGACAAGATCCCTACTGTGCAGAACACATAGACTTAAGTATCACAACACATTTGTCCGCTGGAGCAACCATCATCATCCACCATGAGCAACAAAACCACTTCAACTGATAGTGCCAAAACCTTAGAACAGATGCAAATTTCCGAATAGCACAACACTGCATAAACAATGATCTCTGAAACTCACACATTTTCTGATAATGAAAAAACTATTCTTCCGTTGTCAGACTCCCTCACTGACTTTAAAAGAAAATAGTTGGAATGGAAATGGCCACCAGCAATGAATCCTTCACAGTAGCTAATCTATCTAAAATCTAAACCTCTGTTTTTAGGTGCTTGTAATGTTCTGCCAATTCCACTCTTGAAGAAAAAAATATTTTCCATTGTGTGCAGGGTATGGATAGTGTCAAGCCACACATACCTACATCTCACACTTTTTCCTGCCATGTGACTTTGCTAAATATTTCAGCAGCTGTTTAATCTCAAATTTGTTTCCTTCTACAGAGGAATGAGGGTCCTCAGAGCAGCACAAGCAACCTTCTGCTTACATAGCACCACAAGACATATGCAACAGTAAACGAAGGTGGGCTGGTACAAACAGTGACACCAGTGCTTGACACATGAAAGCAACACATCTATAACTCATATGAAAATATTATTTCAATATAGGCTGAGTGGTCCTCTCTACTTCAATTTCTTTCCGATGGGAGCTGGGGATCTCGGGGAGCACACAACACAGCTTCTTGAAGACTCAAGTGACAATTGCGCTGCTGGACCCATTTCTTCTCTCTGGATTTACTCTCTTTAATCTGCTGATTGCTATTTTGACACAGAGTAGTATTGCACTTCAGACCACATCTTGGTGCTTCAGTTGCCGAAGCGTGGTGGTATATCAACATAAATCAAACAGGAGAAGCCAATAGTTGTTAAGAGACACAGCTGACATCCATACTCACAATAATTCAACAATCCACACATAAGCAACAGCTACATTTCCTATTTTTATGTTTTCATAAGTTAATGAAGAGAGATAGGTTTCCCTTGAGAGGTGCTGAAGCTCCACAAAGCATTATTTACCCTTCTTTCAAAAGCATAATTTTTGCCAACGGAAATTACTCAGAATGCAATAAAACATGTTTTTCTAACAAAACGAAGTCCAAATCCTACTTCCTGGACCAACATGAACTTTCCAATGGAGGACAATAAAGCTACCTCTTCGACCAGAGAAAACATCATTTGGGCCTTTCTTTGAACCTTACAGCAGTGGTGAATAAACACAGAGACACACATTTCACCTCATTATGCTTTGGTTTATGGGTAACACAAAGATTCCTTAATGATCTCAGTTTGTTCCTGCCTGATATGTGCTGAAAAGCTTTCTCTGGTCCATTAATACCAATCAAGTAATGGCTGTCCTAAACATCTTCCAGTAAAAACACTCACATATTTGTCAGTGCTTTAAAATAATTATCTATAGATCAAACTAGTCTAGATATAGCTTAAAAAAAACAACCAAACCAAACAAACAAAAAAAGCCCCAACTTTTTTCTTGCCTGTATGTTTGAAAACTGTACAAAGAGGGGTTTTTTGTGGCTCATATAGGGAAGAGATTATTTTTATTACTAATTTATCTGCCTTTATACTGTGGATCTGTTTTCCTTTAACTGTATCATTCTAGGTCTGCGCTAGAAATTTTTACCAGTTTTCTGCTGCAGGATGTGGGTGGGATGATCTATTTCTTTTTTAAGTGACAAAACCATAATGACTTTTCAGCTATATCATGAGGGGGAAAGTACTTCAAGTATACACTAAGCAATACATAACTGCAATGCCATGAAGTTCTGCCAGCAAAATTGTTGTTTTGTCATCATAAACTATGTTTACACTAGATGAGTTCAGCATTCTGGTTAGAGACAAAGCTTTTCTAATGAGATTCTGAGGCCACTAAAACTTTTCTTATGAACAAATGCCTGTATTGTTTTTAAACAGATTTTTTCTGTATTTGAAAACAGGCTCTTCATAAGCATTTTCCTATGTTATAATCTTAGATATTTAATCCCAACAAGCAATAAAATACTAAGTATATTTAGTTCTTCTCATGTATCTTCACAAAGTTTTACATTACTCATTTTTTAAAGTTCAAAATCCTAAGAAACAAATAGAATTATTGGTAGTCTCTACCAGTAGTGAGGACTAACACAGAGGACCAGGAATGACTCTTTTTTTCGCTACATGAATATTACCTTTCTTGATTAAATATCAATGAATATTAGCTAGATATGGTTGCTAGCTATTTAATAGACAATTACTACAGTTCTTCAGGAAAATAATAATAAACAAGTACATCTCAATAGGAAGTGTGTCATATTTATGTAATTTCCTGATGTCCCAGACTCACGGGCACCAAAGACAACACCTACCGCCGGAAGTGGGAAAGGTGGAACAGATGATTAAACCAAAACGGTGTGTGATTTTTTTATGGGCTGAATGAAATATTTCATGCAGATGTCAACTCTGAGCTGGATTTCTAGCCTCTGATTTGTTTGACTTGTGTTTTAAAAATACAAACTTAGGTGAAGATGGATACAACAGCAGGGACAGGTTTGTCTACCTAAATAAATACTCACAAGCATTTGTGAAATTATAAACTTTTGAACACTCCAGAGAAAATCTGATTCTCCAGAAGTTATGGCCTCTACTAGATTCACGATTTCACTAAGTCTATTCAAGCAGCAATCATGGTGACAAACCAAGTCTTGCCCTATGCAGGAACTTGTAGTGACTCATGATATTTTTTTGTTACCACCAGATGTTTCTGGCACAATGGGTGAAGTTCTCCAAGCATCAACAAGAAGGTCCTGACTGCTGTGTATTCAAGTTTTCAGAAAATTTACCTATCTTTAGATAGACAGGGATGTTCATGTATTAGGTAGATAGGTTTTAGGTCCCAGATGCTGACAGTTAGAGTAGCTGGTTGAAAAACATTTTAAAGAAATCCCCATTTATTACGGAGATTTTTAAAATAGACACGGATCTTGAAAATATTATGATCATAAGACAATTCACATAAATAAGAAGAAATATAATAATTAGGTAAGACAACTGAGCTGTAAACTCTATAAGACCCTGTTTACCAGCTTTATTAAATGGCAGCATGATCTAATTTAAGGATAAAAACAGTCAGTCCTCCAGATTTGGGGTCTCAGGTGAGAGGTAGAACACCTTCTGCAGCAAATCTTTTGTAATACCTCCAGTAATTGTGTTTAAATAATTTTCTAATGTAAAGGATAGGGTTTTTAAATGTACTCTATTTTGCTGCAAAGGCTTACTAAACATGTTAGAAGAATATTGACGTATTCAGATCAAAATGAGAACAAATTTAAAATAATAAGTGTGAATAAATAATATCTACTTACTTTAAAAAAAAATCAAATTATAGAAGGAGTCCGATAAATCAAACCATTTATTCCTTGAAAGAGTCTCATTGGCACTAACTCTTTCAATTACCAGTTGGCCATTACTTCATAAAAATCACAAGTAGAAGAATTACTGGTGCACTCAGTCTATCTTCAGATCTCCCAGTATTTTTTTCATTAACGTTAATATGCCATTAGAGCATTCTGCACTCGAGTTAGCGACTCACAATATTAGATATAGCCCTAAAGCAATCGAGTCGCAAATGCCTCATAGGCACACTTCAGCAGCAATGCCCTGCAAAATATCCTTCGCATCTGAAATTCATCACTTCCTAAGCAACCTCATAAAAATGATAACTTCAGAGATGCCTGCAGCAGCACAGGCTGTACACAAGCCCCTCTTCCACAACTCACTTTCCCAGGGCTGTTATTGGTATTCGTGAGCAGCAGAGCTGGCTGGTAGGGAGCAAAGCACCGGCTGTCATCTCGTCATGTTGAATCAGTCACCGCTGATACGAGCTAGTGAATAATGTAGCATAAAGTGAGTTGTTCTGCAAATAATGGCAAAACTTCAAAATGACAGTAAGGTCATTATTGGCTGTGAAGCATTATACTCGTTTCACAGTGTGTTTTACTTAACATACTGAGTAAATAAGGCCTTTTAAATGGATGCAAATAACTGTTATTTGGTGGCATCTGAATATGAGACATTAGAGAAATACAGCCTTATGAAAAAGGACTCAAACAACCAAATTTAAGACATCCTTGATGAGGGAAGAAGAACATCAAGATATCTTTGATGGAAGAAGAAGAATGTAAAGATATGTCCAGTTCCATGTAACACTACCAAGTGTTGAACACTATAATCAACCTGGAAAGGAGATCAGGAGACGTCATTTATGCACGTCTGCTAATTGCACACCTTTCCCCAGGCTCTTCTAGATTTTATTTATATGGAAAGATTATTTTTTCCTTCAGCACTCATACCACGAAAATTATCAACAGTAGTGTTGATCTATAATTTATCATTGCACACTTTCATGCAACTGCAAAACACACATTCCACGTACACACAGGGACTTCCCCACACAGTGCCAAATCTGATATGGAAATAAAAGAGTTTCTTAAACTGTGTGATTGAGACCTAAGAGGAAAGTCAAAAGTAATCTAGGAGCCGTGTGTTGTGCAGGAAAAGTAGAACAGATTAATATCTCTAATTACAAAATGGGGATTATCTTTGAATGTTTCCATTTGGATGGGTAATTAAGTGAGATAATGGTTGCTAATACATAGCCTGAGGTGTTCTTACCTTTCATATTAAAGCAAGGCTAATATCCATAAGGAAGAAATGTTCTCAAAGCATACTTAACACATTAATCAAGTCTTTCCATGTGAGAGAACAAATTCGGTCCCATAAATTGTGAAGCTCTTCTTCTGGCTTTTTTCTTCAAGCAGTAGGAATCCAATAGTAATTTCGTGCAGAGAGCTTGATGGCTTGCTATTGCATGAGCTTCAGCAACATTAATCTGACTCCACAGAAGGCAATGCTGTTTCAGTACTCATTTACATGGAATATTGTAGCGAAGAAATAAAGTTATTCCGCATAGCTTGCTTGAATATTAGTCTTTCATCAGTCAATTGTTAAGGCACTGAAAATAAACTTGGGTTAAGAAATAAAAAAATACAGTTTATGAACATGACCATCGTAGGTGGGAATGACTCAGAATCATTTTTTTCAGAAATGCACATTTTAACAAAAGCCCACAAGTGACTGACAGGATATTACATTGTTGATGTAAATATGATAGCCAGACTGAAAACCAGCAAACAGATCCTTCTGTGGTAGAGGTCACGGATAAACTCAGAGCTGCACATGTCATTCTCAGCAGCCCAGGGGAACCAACCAGAACTTCAAACCTGGCCCTTCTCTGCGTGTTATTTTCTTATTCTGTACTTTTCGGATTCACAGTTTGCTTTGGTTTAAGTCAACACTTGACATGCAACATTCCAGAAATTTGGCTTTATCTTCAGACGCAAACTTGGCCGCTCCTGTCCAGAGCTCGTGACGATGGCACTAGGGACATCACGCCAGGGATGTACCAAAGAGAAGTCTATCCTTTCCTGGGACCTTCCCTGCCCACTCCACATTTCTGAGAGACGCAGCCATCAGCAGATGTAGAGAGGCTGCTGTTCACCTCAAGTTCCCAGCTGGGGGTGAACTGGCATAAACATAATCAGAAGATGTTGTCACACCATTTGGCAATAAGAACTAAGCAGGAACATTCCTCCCCCAGACATTCAAACTGCTCCATATGCTCTTCATGGTAAGCTAAGTCGCTGCAAACCCCCACCTATACACCAGTCAGAGAGTAGCTGAGCAGGGAAAGAGTCATAATGTGCTATTGGCTTCCAGCTGCTACCCTACACCCTGACATTTCTGGAGTAGGTGTACATTTTGTGAAATAATACCCTTAGGCACTCTGCAGAGATTAAAGCTGTTTTCCAGAGCAACTACCATCAGTCTCTGTACACACCACAAAACAGCTGTAATCTCCAATTGTTCTAAATAACTGCCTCAGACTTATTAAAAACACTTTGGTTATATCAAATAAACATGAAGTTCTTAAACATACCTGCTGAGAGACTGGAGATGCGAGATGTGAGACACAGCAAGCAGAGAAACAGCATGGGGGAAGCCAGGAGGCACCTTTGAGAATTACACAGTATTTTGTCTGCAAAACGCATCTCTGAAAACAAAACAGGGAAGAAGCATTTCATGCAATGATGAGATGACAGGAAACCATAAAAGAAAAGGCATCACATAGGAAGGAGACAGGAAAAAATACAGCAGGAAGAAAAAGGAGGGAATACAGCAATAACTCAGATTGCAAGCAAATGTGAGGGGTTTAAATTCCAGAGGTAATGTTCATGGTAAGGCTAAAACAGAAATAGATGCACAATGTGTTCAGACCATGTTCATCCACAATGATCAAAACTATGCTAGCTTTCCTTCCAGCAGTCTCTGACACCAGCACACAGCCGTACCGCTGTGTAAGGCTTGTACGGCTACGCACATCTTAATCACGAGACTGTCTGGCATCTTTCCTTTTCTGATTTAGAGGATATGGCTACGAATTAAGTCTGCATCTTTTACCAATAGTCAGGCGTTAGCTACAGCAGCGACTTTTGAGGTGCGTGCATGTGTGTGTGCGGTGGGAAGGAATGATGAGGGAAAGCAGAGCAACAAGCTCTTGCTCTGGTCTGGCACGTCTGAGCCAGCTTCTACTCCAGTTTCCAGGCCAAGAACACACTGCTTGTTCATGGTCTGCAGAGACCTAACTTGTTAAAGGCTTTTTGGCTCTCCTCCTCATTTCCACTTGCTAAATTGCCATAAAAAGCAGTCGTGTTATGGCAGGGATTTTCACCTTTGGCATTTCTGAAATGTCTAGCCTTAGCCTTCTTGTTTTTCACATTACTTCCCTGTGTCAGCAAGTGGTGTAGCTTCAAGAAACATGCTGTGTAGTCGTGAATAGCAGAAAAGTCCTAACAGCACTGTGAACTGGGAGGGCAAGAAGCAAGTGTGGTCCACTTGCTGGTTTGAGAAAGTCCCTGCTTAATCATTCCGCTTTCAGGGCAACCTAGCTTAAGAGAAAGTGGCCCCTTAAAAGACAATTCTGATTTCTCAGTTCTACTAGTATGTGTCAGTGGTGTTGGCACAGAGAGACTCAGACCCTTCACTGGATCCCTAATCCGGCCCCAGCCCCGGATTCCTCTTCACCTCATGCAGTGGTTTACCTCCAAATTCACAGCCAAGACAGATTGGCAGAGGCTGCTGATTCAGAGATCTGCTAAATCTTCTCATGGGAACAGGAGGCACGAAATGTGTGATGGAGCACAATGGGAAAACACATCTTGCGACTGCTCTTCACAAGTATCTTCATTGGATAAATCAGGAAACAAATAAATCTTTCCAGAGTTGGGAATGGGTATAACTCTCACAATAAATGGAAAAAAACAAACAAACAAACAAACAAAAACCAAAACAAACAAACAACCAACAACAACAACAAAACCACACAAACAAACAAAAACCAACAACAACAAAAACCCACAACGCAAAAACAGGTCTACAAAATGTAGACACAGCAGATTCTCATAGTGAAAAGATGCAAGTTCTAATGCACTGGAGGCAAATCGGGTGAGAGGGCAAGAGGTCTGAAGGCAGAGAGCTTTTCTCAATGTAGAGAGGATGTTTTTATAGCAGCTTTTGCTTTTTATTCAAAACTGTTCTGTTTAGTGCATGTTGTTTATCTACTCCTGTTATTCAAAACTTGCCTTGTTGATAGACCAACACAATGTTCTGTTGTATTGTAAGAGGTCTAAAAGTCCTCTCTTTACCGCAACTTGAGATCGTTGAGATCAAGCACCAGTTGATCACATAATGCTAGACTAATAATACTTGTACACATTGTAAAAGCTGAGCCTATGGCACTAAATTCAGGTGATGCATACTGTCTCCCTCTTGCAATAGTGTCTAGCCCAAGCAATCTCAAATGTAGAAAATGCATGACTTCTGTGCCTAGTCAGCTCTGCTCTTGCTTTCCTCAACAAATGATAATTCATTTCCTTCACTTAGACTTCATATTTGCACCTCGTTAATGACATCCAAAAAGGGAGGAAACAAAATAAAACAAAATCAGCCAGGCTACAGTTACTTTGACTGAGCTGACCATAACTGCTAAGAAGTACAAAAACCTTAGGGAAACCATCACCAC
Organism: Pampusana beccarii; assembly: GCA_013399365.1. Taxonomy (NCBI): domain Eukaryota; kingdom Metazoa; phylum Chordata; class Aves; order Columbiformes; family Columbidae; genus Pampusana; species Pampusana beccarii. The sequence goes on along the minus strand of VWYH01008579.1, from coordinate 193,529 downwards.
AAGAAATCTAGTTAAACTAAAAATATCACAATACAGTTTGACTGGGACTCAATCACTGTGTTTTAAACAAAGGGCTTTCTTTTATTGCTTGTTTTTCATGCAAGGTCACTAGAAAGTCAACTACTATGTTCTGTAAGTCTAAAGTCTGGAAGATCTTGCAACTTACCAAAACAGACTCACACCCTCTGTTTTACTTATGAGAGATTAATTTAACCTGAAACCCACAGTTACTGCTCCTAATTAAGGGGTTTGGCACTCCAGAGCACTTTTCATAGTACGGTTTAATTTATGCTTCTGTAGATGATTTGACACAAAATAGGGTTCTAAGAAGGTCTCCAATAATTAATGTTCAGAAACTGTGGGGGTTAAGGACAGCACACGAATAAGATCAGGGCAAAAGAGATCATGCAGTTACTATAAACAATGTAAAACAGAGCAGATGCAAACAGGTATTTGCATCAACCTGCTTTGCTTTTTTATACACACCCGCACACTTGTACTGCTATTGTACATCTCCACTAAGAGCCAAGCACTTACACAATATACTTATCCTTCTGATTTCCAAGATAAAAGTACGTGGCTCTCTTTTCAGTTACCAGAATTTCCAAATCGCAGTCACCCTTTTTTAAGAACATAATGGTTTTTAAAAAGGGATGTTTTACATAAATTCACACAGGCCAAGTAGTGGTAGTATGTTATTTTCACTGAGACAACACCAACCCTAGCTGCTTTGAATGGCACTTCAAGTACATAGATGCATATTTGTCGTGGGGGAGTAATTTAGGGTTCTGCTTGCTGCAGAACAATGTTTAGATTTCTCAAGGAGAAGCGCGATTTAAAAGAGTTCGGTGGCAGGTTCACTCTGTTATTTACTGCATGGGGGAAATATGCCAAGCTGAATGCTGCTTACCTTCTCTCCAGGTGCCTGTATCTGTCTTCTCTCCCTGATAACCGTTCACTCCAGAGTCTGTGTCCTGGAGCTCTGAAGACAGACTTTCAGGCAAGGCCGTATCATCACGGTGCAAACTGTCAGGATTCTCCTCTCCCTGGTAACTGTTTGCTTGGGAGTCTGTATTTTAGAACTCCAGCGGCAAACTTTTGGGTGCCTGATAACCATATGCAGAACAGACTTTCAGGAGACAAAATTCTTAGGAAAATAAAAAATTTAATGGAGTAGAATAGCAGAAGGGCTGGCTCAAGCTGGGTACCTGCGCAGAGGTTCTGTCCAAGAATAGAAAACTACAAACTTTTATATCTCTACAGACCATTCACACCAAGATTCAATCCAATAGCAAAATTTCACCACCAGGTCCTTTGCTCCCCATTGGACCCTTTTTCCCTGACTCCACGTGGGCCTTTGTTTTGTTCAGTTGTAGACATTGATTTTGGTCCATATCCTTGAAGGTACTGTTTCATCTGGATAAATCCTTTCTTCTCAGCGAAGTGCAAAATAGGCCCCGCTTTGCAGATATCTGTAATGTCTCTGCATTAGCCCTGGATCATTGTTTTCTCAGTCAATTCCATTTTTCCCAGCAAAATGCAAGCTAGACTTTATCTTGCAGGCATTTAGTGTAGTCTGCAGTTGCTTTTGGTAAATACAAGCAGGACCTTACAGCTTAAAATTTTAGCAAATCTAGTCTATGAAGTAACATGAATCAAAGAGTACACTAAAAATCATACAACCTTATATCTCTAAATAATCTATTACATTTGGTGTGCATCTACTTAAGCTAAACGATCAACATTGAACTTGAATTGGGCTCATCCACTGACCTCTGAGTAGTAAAACCATTGCCATACAGCTCACCTATGTAGCAGGGAGAGCTCGAAGTGGGCTCATCTAGGCTGTCATATTTATAGAATGAAGTGGTTGACTCGTAGTCAAACTGCATACCGTAGGAAAAGTATACACGAGACTCCCTGCACTCGCAAGTTACAGGTGTTCAGTTGCCGTTCTGCTTCCTTGTGAGTCTCCCGGAAGGAGTTCTGGGCCTGGCTTTGGCTCAGGCCTTTAGCTCCTCTGGAGCCTGCACCAAACTGCTGCTGGTTTGGCTGAGGGGGATCGAGTGCATCCACCACAATATTAAAAGCCACTTGCTGAACTAAACTGAAGTAATCAAAATAATTTCTGATTATGCCTAAAGAGAAGTCATTTCAGAGCAGCGAAAATTGATAGCCAGTCAAATCTTGTTATTCAGCCATGGCACGTGAGATTTATGTTTTGATGGCTATGAGTTCTTTAATTGTTTTCCCTTCAAGCATTGATTTGTTAAGATTTGATAGCTCTCTGGGGTTGTTATCAATTACTCTAAAATAATTTGTCCTGAAAAAATTGCCAGTGCTGTTAATAAGTTGCAAGTCTGAGTGCTTAGCTGCATGTTTCGTGCATATAAACTGCTAATAAGAACTTCTCACTAAAAATACTAAAACTTCATTGCAGTAATAACACCCTTTAATGCAGAACCTCTTCTCATAATAACTGTCTTTATACAGAGGTCTCTGTTTCATAGAGATGTCAGCAGTGGTGGAAAGTGCTCCCTTTTTAGGAGGATGCTGGCTATGATTTCAAACCTCTATGCAGGACGGTATCTGCATGAGAAATGGAAGAAATGGCTTAGATTGGTACTGAGTTCACCATATCCTGAGTTGAGATGAGTTACACTTGCTTTCATCCAGCCTATTCTTAAAAGACTTCAGTGATTAAGACTGCCTAGGGGAAGCCATGGCAAGGCTTCACCATACTTGCTATTACAATTTTTAGAGTGTTTAAGCAGAATCTTTCACGGTCCAGCTTATTTCTTCCTTATTCACCATAGACATCAACAGGTGGTGATACTTTTTTCCCTGGGCAGTATATTCCTATTGCTTTGGAAGATCCATTACTGTACTTTCCTTGAGGCTAAACAACTTTAATATTTTCAGTCCTTCCTCAGTGGTGAAATTTTCTACACCTGAAATGATTCTTGGTAAGAAATGTGTCCATCTCAGACAGAAACCTGAGCAGGAAAGTGAGCTCAACCAACTTTCACAGGTATAATGTTGCTGCAGAGACATAGTGGGAGATGCTCCAAAAGCCCACTGTGACCTCTGAATGTAACAGGCACCCTGTGTGTAAGCACCTAATACATGTTTTCATACATTTATGAAAAATCATACATATAGAGTTAAAAATGAAAGCCATGTGTAAGTATGAGAGATTACCGAAGTAAACAGTGACGATGGAAAAAGTAGGAATAAGAAGATAAATATATAAGCACTCAGAACACTTAGGTTGAAGGGTTACTGGGATTTTTGTGCATGTCAACGTCTCAGATGATAGAAGCAGGGGAACTTTCAATATCTAAACATTTGGTTCTATTATGACTTTGGTGGAGAGCCCGATCTGATCATGGCACCCAAATATTCACATTTCGAAGAGAACTTTAAGAAAAAAATCCAGAAAGTTTCAAACAAGAGCTGCTAAAATAACTAAAAGATGAGAAGCATCAAGGGAATATAGTATACGTAGTTCAGAAAGTTACTCAGTTACATCCTTTGGGATTATAAATACATTGAGGTTCTGCAGACAAAGCAATATTGAGACAAATGATTGGAAGCTGAAGCTAAGGAAATAAGATTCGAAGTCAATTCAACCCATTAGTGTAGGAGACAAGACAAATCAATGCATTTCACTGGATCTATAGATCTGTTAGTTGACTTTCGGATGGTAGACTGTGTGTATTAAATGTCAAGGAGCTGCATTTATATCAAGATTTGATTAGGTTAATGTAGCAATTTCCAAACTTACTGAGTTTTGAAATCCTTAGTTCACTGGGTTGTTGTCAGTCTATAATGTTAATACCCAGCATTTTTCTTTGTTCAGAGTAACAGAAGGTAAGAATATGAAGTTTTACCTTGGGACAGCTGCTGATATTTTCAAGTTGAAAAGCTCAATTCCAGTCTTTCTTATCACAAGAAAAGTAGGATTTTTTTCATATGCAAAAATACTGAATAGGTAAAGAACAGTTTAAAAAACAGGGATGAGAGAAAGCAAAAGCATTAAAGGATTTGACTCCAGCCTCCATCTGTAGCACAAAAAAACCCTCAAAAATGAGCCTTGCTGACAACCAATAAAGCTGCATTAGTGCTCTTTTCATTCACCTGTTGCAGTCCTCTCCCCTTCTCTGTTTCTTCTCAGGCTGTGCCAATGTGCTGCCATGCCACCCAAAGCAGAATTTCTAACCTCCTCTGAATCATCATACAGCATGTGAGAAGGCCTCTTCCAATACCACAGTCCTGCAGTCAGGCGCACAAGAAGAGACAACTCAGCAGAGACCTTCCTTCCCCTGAACTGCCCATTTCCGCACGTAGCATGGCCAGACACCATTCTCGAGACAGGAACGTTCTGGTGTGCTTCCCACAGCAAGCTCTACACATGTTCCCCCAGCATCCACTCAAAAAAATGGCATCCCTTTTCTTCAAAATCACACCAGCTTGTACAAGACAGGATGCAGGAACCAAACTTGGTACTGGCAATTTTCTGCTAGAAGTAACTGAAAGATACTTATTTTCCTGGGCTGGCTCTATTGATTTACCTTAACTTACTCAACTCTAATTGACTTCTCTTAATTTGATTTCACAGATATTTAATTAAGTGCTGTAGTTTAACCCAGTCAGCAGCTAAACACCACACACAGACGTTTGCTCACTCTATGCCCACTGCTCCCTCTACCTCCTCAAAATGGGATGAGAATGGGAGAGAATTAGAAAAAAACTAAACCTTGTGGGTTAAGATAAAGGTGGGTTAATAAGAGAGGAAGGGAAGATAAAAATAACAAAACAGAATACATAAAACAAGTGATGCACAATGCGATTGCTCACCACCCATCGATTGATAGCCATCCACTTTCCGAGCTACTTAAAACAATAGCACTAACTGCTGAAAACTTATGTATGAGATAGTACATTGAAGTGTATTAGATAAAGGGAATGCCAGGTGGGTATGAAATGGCTTACACTCTTCAGTGCACTGGCTAATGATTAGGAAAATACTGTGGGAACAGAAATCTGTGTTCAGAGATGTATCTGACTGCAGTTTTACAAACACCCGCAGAAGCACAGAAAAGATAGTAAACTTCAATTCAGTTCCTAAATCATATTAAAAAAAAAAAAAAAGAGAAAAGAAAAACAAAACAAACCTTAATATGGCTCAAAAAAGAAAGACAATTATCTGCATCTAGATCTAATAAAAAGGTTAGGAAAAAAAACCTGTAGGATGATTCTGGCTTCATAGTAAAGCAAAGCTAAGAACAGGTATGGATACAACGTTGTAGAAAGAGACAAGAATCAGATATTATGAATACTGCAAATGAATGCATAAATAAAATAGAACCAATGAGAATCTGTTAGTAGATCAGATTCTTGTTTCCAAGCAGATGAACTTTAAAGGGAGGGTGTTTAATAAGTAATGTTTCCCTAGATAATGTGAGACACTACAAAATTGCAGTAAAAAGAGAGAAAAAGGGCAGGAGGGAGGGAAGCCAAGTGCAGCAGAGCAAGAAGCGGCAATTAAAAAATGCTGTCACACAATGCCAGAGCATTTAAATAAAACAGAAACTTGTAGGGGGTGAAGGAGGAAAATCCTGGGAATTCTCCAAAAGTAGTTTCAATCCACAAAAAATGGCATGTGTGAAAGACGTTTTTGAACAACATTAACAAGAAGTTGAAGGAACCACACAATAATATTTTATCATGCTACAAAAAACCAACAGACTGATATAAGTACCCAGTTTCCAAAGATTAACAGATGGCACTAGTAACAAAAATTAAAAAGGCAATAGCTGAAATGAAAGCACAGAAAGTTGATGTATACTCTACCAAATGGTAGAGACTTGCACAAACCTGATAAACAAGCTTGTACACAAACACAAGTCACAAATCAAACAGGGGCAGAGACAATACACTGAGGAGAATGTAGCAAGCAAGCGACATGGAAAACAAACCAGCAGTCAGTCAACTGCAAACGTACACGATGCAAAAAGCACACGAGAAGAAAACAAGGGATGATGTGTAGAAAACATAATGGAAAAACCTTATACGTAGAATCATTGTGTCAAGGATTTCAGAAACAAATTCGCTTGTCAGTTACTTTCTGATTTCTCACATAAAACATTAATGAAATGCAAAAATAAAGAGGAAAGGTTTGTGACCCCCAAGTGATAAATGAGACAGCAGTAAATGAACAGGAAATCAGAAGCCAAAGAGAGAAAATGAACACACTTTTTTCCATGTGAAAGTCTATACTAAATAGTGCAAATTAAAACTGCATAATAACACGAGACTGGGATCTTTATTATAAACAACAGATAGATACACGAAAAGTTATGAACATTGAAATTTCACACAGGGAGGAAACATCATAGCTTCCAACTAGAAAATAAAAAGTGAATCTATTTACTTGCACTAAACTTAAGACACACAACAAGTAAATGTAAAATAGAATCAAACCAGGATGGTCATGAATCAGTCACAACACATTTGTTTATCACTGACCCTGAAGAAGCACAAGTGCTACTGCAGATCTCCATCCTTAACATAATCAGTACAACAATCATTAACATTTTTAACTGTCTGATATTTTCTCAAAGACCTCCAAGGACGTTCACCACCTGAGACAACAAATGGAGTAAGATTGTACAGGATACTGCCTCAGCACACTGTAACTTGTCTGTTGATAGGAGCTGGAAGCCAGCTACCACATCCTGAAAAATAAAGTGGTGAATGAAAAGGCAATCAGCACACGGTATGAGGTCAGCTAGACAGAAGTACCACTCCAGAAAAAGGCAGAGAGCTGCTGGATTGCACATTAGCTTCCTTATCAACAGCTGGTCAAGAAATACTTGGAAAGAACATCTTAAAACAAACGTCTGCTTGATAAAAGTCCAGCCAGAATGTTTAAGAGTAGGTAAAAACTAGTAGAAAAGGATGTTAGCCAGTGAGGAGAGGATTTTTTTTTTCCCCCTACTTAGTTGATTAATGGGTTGTGGGAATTTTGGGACGTATTTTTTTCATTTTGTTTTTAACAAAAAATACCGCAATCAGAACAGGTACTTGACTAAAGTGACTGAGAGGTAGCTAGCTAACTGCTGAGACAGAGTGGCCTCGCTACAGGAAAACACATCAACTGAACAAAAATATTGAACTCACAATCAAATGGAAAGCGCCAGACATCTTGCTTAATTTAGAATTTTAAGGCAAGCACTAGAGGGAAACAGGAAAATAAAGTGGAGGTATCCAAGCTCTCGTATTCATCATTCTGTCAGGCCGACCCCGCAGCAGAAGAAAGTATTTTTGGTGTCCATAAAGACAAGAACTGCAGAGACCAGCTGATCCAGCTTGAAAGCATTACTTAAAAGGTAGAGTGCCTCGCTGAGAACAAAAGTGTTGGCAAAAATCAGAGCCACCACCAGAGAGAAAGCTATTTCTGGAAAGCCAGAATTGCCAAATTCAGCCGAAGACACTGGGGTAAAAGTGGTCATGATACCTGCAGAAGTCAAGCTAAGTGGCAAAGAGATAGTGACAACTCACATCACCAGCAGCAGGTCATGGGACAAAGCTGAAATGAGATTTTGCTGCAAAACTATATGGATATACATCTTTATAATATGTAACTATTCAAAATTGAGATTTTTAGAGTATTGCTGTTCTCAGAGAAATCTTCACAGAAAGAAAAACAAACAAACAAAAAACCAAACCAACAAACAAAACACAAACAAACAAAACCAACAAATAAACAAACAGAAAAACAACACACCAAAACCCACAGCATTTCACCAGAACGGTGTCACAAACTGGCTGTTGTCTTGCAGTGAGTTTGTAGAAATATGTGTGTATCAAATTACCACCATATCACCATCACCTGAAGAAGAAAACCAAATCTTCAATGAAAATCCCAAAGAATGCATTTTTTAAATTGAAAGCAAAAAAGTGCACTTTTGGGTTGAGAAACTCTCCCTCTATAACATTAATGCCAAACTATTTCAATACATGATGTCAAGATGAACATGTATTTTCTAAGGAGCTCACAGACTCCAGCATGTATACAGACAGAAAAAAACAGTAGGACTGCTCGTTCAGATGAAAGATGATTGCAAAGTGGCCCAAAAGTCCAGGCCTGCTAGAAACAGAACGACTTTATCGGCATCAACAAAAATAATAAAGAAACTGGAAACAGCTGTCAGGACTTTTTGCTTGGTGAGGACAGTGCACTGTGCAAGAAGAAACGGGACCAGGACATTGTACTCTTGTGTCTTGCTCCTGTTTCACACAGAACTAGAGGGAACTGAGTCTATGGCATAACTTATCTGCCTGAAATGGCTTTAGCCGCAGAGGACTGAGGCAGTTTTGCTTGGAATTTACTCTGCTCATTTGGACGCATTTTCTATCATGGATGTGAACGTGCGAAGGTGCATGAGAAGGGAAACAGTTCCTGATTACAGTCTGCTGTCTATCCTCCTCTCTTATGCTTAGCTGCCCATAGCTCCATATAATTGTCTAGGAGTTACTGTAACCTCCATGTCAAGGGACCAAGAGCATAAAGTACTTTAATGAGAAAATAATTCTATTTTTTTTTCTTTTCTATTCAAGCAAGCTTTCTGGTATTACATAACTTACACTTACTATCAAAATATCATCAGACAAGCCTTAATCCAGTCCTTAGCAATGTTTACTGCAAGGCAGGGTTTCAGTCAGTCTGGCATAATGCATTAAAATACATGCAACTTGATTTTGTTCCAAAATTTGCTAAACTGATAGAAGAATGCCAGGAATGTCACAAAGGCTCAAGCTCAACGTATTGCATCTATAACTATTTGCAGCTGAACTGTATCACAGCTGCACCACCACAGAAGAGTACGTGAAGAAGCAGCCATACTTTGCAGAAATATTCAAGGCATGGATACTTTTTGGAAAACAGGGCTGGCAAACTGGTATCTAATTTGAATGTGGGAAACTCCAAGAGTATTTCTCTGTGCGTATACCTCAAGAGGATGTAGGACTCTATGGATTCATTTCCCACCTCTGCCTCACACTTGAACTTCACAAAACTTAAGTTTTAGCTTCTCTCCCCATGAACTGCTCAACAAGGATAAAAGGAATTTAACATCCAGCAACTCAAATTAATAATCGTTGTGCTGTCAGCAGTAGAATCCAAAAAAAGATTACATTAAAAGTGTTAGAAACGTTTAGACAAGAGTAAGAGTCAAAAAGCCAGTTCTTGAGTCTGTTGGATGTCAAAATATTGCTTCAGAGTCCAAAGCAGCATTACAAACATCCAACTCTGAGCTTAGTGATGCCATTTTTAATAAGTTAATTAAAGAAATATTAAATTCTTATTCATAAAATCTTCCTTCTTCCAGAACAGACATTGAATACTTAGATCTCAATAAATAAAAGATCATCAGCTTTTATACTATGATAAATCTTTCAGTTTTAATGTCTGTGCTACCCACTGCATCTCCTCCAGCTGCTATGAGCTATTAGTAATGTTTCCAGAATGAAAACATGGAACTGTTCCTGTTTCTACCCAAATGCCAGAACTGACAAAATGAAACAGAGAATGACATTGCCAACAGTTTTTACCGGATCCCATCATCCTTGCTGAAAATAAGTGTATAAAAAATAATGCAAGGCATAACTCAATCCTACTCCTACTTGAGTTAATTTTTCCTTTGACTGAAGTGGGAGGAGACTCTTTATATGCCAATACACAATGTTTCTATACTTCTGATTTCTCATCTATGACTTCATTTGGGTGAGGGGCAACACAAAACAAAAAAAAGCCCAAAGAACAGGTCATGAACCCAAAAAAACAAGTCATGATGCACACACCATAGTTCAGTGAATGTCTGGCCATGGTAAGCAGTCCACAGTTGTTTATGGGACCATGTTAAGCAGCCCAATGGGTAAGTTTGTTATTTTCACATTGCCACACACCACATAAGTTGGGGTTGATCACTGTTTATCTATGCAACAGGCTTGTGGAGCAATAGTATAAAGTAGCTATGTTTTACCAAAAACTGTTTTGCAAAAACATGTGATTTTTCAAAATATTCCTCACTGTTGTAGCCAGAGACTACTAAAGCAAACAGCCTGACAGTTCTTCAGGAGAACCCAGTTAGAGAAAGTGAAAAAACCCACAGAGAAGCAGTGACAAGTATAAATGTGATAGAGAAAAATGTTGATTTCTAGACCACTAAATTGCTCCTTTCAAAGGTATCCACCTCCTTACATTGGCTACATGGGAAGATTAAGTTTATGCATTTTCCTTGCCTAAAGATAGCTGATGCAGGAATCCTCTTCTCAGAGCTTCTTATCTCCGTTATACACACCTTACAATAGTACTGATAAGAAGCCCTGCCCAAAGTAGATTGCTTTCAATAGCTCATAAATTTATTTCTTTTTTTATTTAACATTCAACACATTTTGTGCTAACAAAGCTTTAAGATTCTACCGGACTTTCATATTTCTGTTCCTGCAGTAAGGGCTTTTGAGAATTGGATCAAGACCTCACTGCAAGCACAGAATCACAGTAATTGCAATACATATTTTATAAAGCTATACAACCAACAACATGATAATCTGTTTTAAACTATCGTTTAAGGATAATTCTGGCCATGTTGACATTCTCTATTCACAACACCTATAAGGAAATCTGAGAAGGATGTATAAATCTATATTTGTGGAGTGGTGATAAACAGAGAATGCTCCTTTCCCACTCATGAAACAGCTGAAACAAGCAAGCAAAGACGCCAGCAGTAAGTGGACTGCCACAGCTTTTCCCCTAACTTCTTATTAACACAGAAACATGGAGGTGGGTAGGTCATGAAGCCTCAGATGAATACAACCAGCAAGACCTCTTCAATCCATCAGCGCTGTACTATCCAAACCATGGAAAAAGTAACAGCAAGATGGTACATTCCCCTAAATGGAGAGATATAGGAATGTTCTTCTCAGAAAATGAAAAATAGTAAGACTAACTGTACTAGTTATATTCTACTTATCTGTTCTACCGGTGCATTTCCTCAAATTTAGGACCATTCCCCTTCAAAGATCCCACTGTCTGAATGCAGCCTCTGGGCACTCAAACTGCAAAGCTTGCCCCTTAAAAGTTCCTAGACAATCCAAAGGTGTGGACATTTAATTTTCCTTTGGTGAGTTAACTAGTTTGCCAAGAGGGACCCCTAGACTACGGATGTGGCTGTCGTGACTGCAAACACCACGTGACAGAAGGGTAATAGAAGACAGCCCTGTGCTGACCACTGACAAAACAAGACAAAGAGGGTGGAGGCCTCAGTTCTTGCTTCAATGCAAACAATAGCACTTTTGTGTACAGTTTACAATTAAAAACAAAACAAAACAAAAATTAATCTCCACAAAGGTCACAGCAACGTTCAACAAACTTGGAAACAGAAGACAAATGAGGGATTCACCTTGAGGTTGCCGGGTGATGGGTCAGAGTGCACCCTCAGCGAGGTTGCAGATGGCACAAAACCAGGAGGACTGGCTGATACACCAGGGGGTTGTGCTGCCATACAGAGGGGCCTCAACGTGCTGGAGAAATGGGCTGACAGGGACCTCATGAAGTTCAACACAGGGGAGTACGAAGTCCAGTCCCTGGGAAGGGACAACCCCATGCACCAGGACAGGCTGGGGACCAACCAGCTGGAAAGCAACGTTGCAAAAAAGGGCCTCGGCGCCCTGGTGGGGTGGTTGACCATGAACCGGCAATGTGCCTGGTGGCACAGCTCCTCAAGCTGCATTAGGAAGCGTGTTACCAGGAGGCTGAGGGAGGTGATCCTTCTCCTTCACTCAGTGCTGGTGAGAACACATCCGGAGCGCTGTGTCCTGTTCCGGGCTCCCCAGTACACAGACAGACTGGAGAGTCTCCAGCCAAGGGTCTTCCAGCTTCAGCCACACTGTGATTCTGTCATTTTACTCAATGCCATTGCAAGAGCAGGATGAGTAGCAGCTATCAGTCTATCACAAACAACAGCATTTTGCTACTACCCGTGGTGGCCTCAAGGCTGCCCGTTACCCTCCAATGGCATTTCTAACTGTTGGTCAGCTTGCAGCAGGTGGAGATCTCAACTAGAAATTCCATGGTAGGTTTCAGTGTCTGTGCATGTGTGTATGTGCCTGTGTGCAAGCAGGCACATGCTTATGCTTGAAAATAATGCAGCTGAGATACAGGAATCCAGTACTACACAAGCAGGAAGAGGAAAAAAAATATTCATTATCAAGATAATATTGATGAGGAAAATATTTGGTTGTTATATGTTCAAAACCAGAAAGAAGCGCTTCTAACTTGTACTTGTAACTCCCTTTAGTGCTCAGTCCAAGTTGCTACAGGTGCATCTCAGCAACCTCAGAGGCAGGTAACGAAATCTGCACCAAGGGCTACTGCACAGGCACAGAAATACCCAAGCGTTCTGCAAGGTGTTAAAGTGTTAGTAAAGATGTAAAAGATGTATCTATGGGAACTTGTAACACATTGTAGAAAGTGACTTGATGTTGTAAAAAAGTTTGCACCAGGTCAGTAGTTACTTTTATTTTACAATGGGCTTAAAAACTTTTGATGCAGTATGCCACCATTACTGCATATCGCTTGTGACAGAAGAAAACAGAAAAAAAATACTAGGTTTATAAAGCTGTGGTGGGGATGGACTCCACTATATCCAAGGTAAGAGCTGCCCTTGATACACCAATGTTCTTTCCATCCTTGATTCCTTTGCCTCAGTCCCATGAGAATCAGCAAGCACCTCCTGTATTTAAGATTGAAAGCATCATAGCTTTCAGAAGAAAACTACTAAAATATTCACAAGCCAACACAGCTAATTCGAAACATCTGGCACTGCAGCAGCTGTGCCAAGTCTGTAGGCACTACAGTCACAAGGAGAAAGGCACGTTTGAGAGGCAGCACACAATTATGAGGCCTCTGATCTGGACTTTTTTTTCCCTACTGTGTTTTCATAAAGCCTTTTCAGTGCTTAGTGCTTACTCCATATAATCTCCTTTTTGGGGGAATTTTTTAAATCTCATCCCCCTTAATGAGCTAAATTTTTATCATCAAAGCAGAAGACTTGCTCATGCTCTACGTTACATGAGGTATAAAAGCACAGCCCAGGAGAAATTAAATTCAGCTTCAGAACTACATGAACTTGGACAGCACTGAAATTAAGGTGATAATTTCAGGCTTTGAACAACATAAAAAGTGCACAGCTTAATGACTGCTATGCAGTGAAGACTTTTATATGGGAACATAAGGAATCTTTGGGTGCTGTTTGTACCAAGTCCACTCCTCAATAAAATAAAAATAATAAAAACAAACAACAACAACAACCCCCCACACACATCACATACACATTTTGTCATTGCCACTTATGGTGAAAGCCTTACCATTCCTGTAGCAATTGGTGCGCTTCTAACATCCCAAATAGCACTTCACAGACTAAGTTTGCTCTACATAGTATTGCATAAACCTTCTCATCTCCTTGTCCACCAAAGCTCTATCCATAGTATGGCTTCAGTTACTGCTGCTCCTTCTGCAGCTGCAAAGGAGCAGGGAGAAAAGGACTGAGTAAAACCTGGGTTTATTGTTTCTAGGAAAGAAGCTGGACACTGTAAGATGCGAATAATGATGAGGGCAGCATAGACAATTGGAGGTTGCAACTCACAATGAGTTTGAAAGAGTCCGGCCAAAACCTTCTTTTTGATGCCATCAGGCAGAAAAGAGAGCACCCTGGGAGTGGAATTTCCACCTGTTTGCATTACTGCCCAGCCTGGATGGGGTGCTCTGAAAGCTCACATATAGCAAGTAATATAATGTGCCTTGAAAAGTAACCACGTAACTCTTTTCCCCCCCCTAAGCAATCAAGCTAGGCTCATGCTTTTTTTTATTTTTATTCCACTGTTTTGCCATTTCACTGTCTCCCCGCTGCTAACCACTGCTCCCCCCTGCCTACCCCTCCTCCAGCTTAACTACTGGGAATCATTTTGATTTTATTGCTTCAAATAACAGGAATTTCAGGTCAGAACCTTCGTAGATTTTGTAGAGGCCATTTTAGAGTCTCAAAAGATAGTTACTGCCTGTTCTTACAGGTTAGCTGAAAGATGTTGTCTGTTATATATCTTAAAGGAAATATCCATGTTGAGGTTAATACAAGGTGTGATTAAAACCTTCACCTTCTCTTCACTTTTTTCTTGTCTTGATAGTACTAGGATAATACAATATATTTAGATAGAGATGGACTGAACTTGTAATGCAAAAAAAAAAAGAGATTAGTAAGTAAAAGATGTACTAGAAACTACTCCTATGCCATCAACATGAAACTGCAGAGGATGTGACTCAATTTTCTTCTCTTCACAGCTCACATTTAGACATGTCCCAGCCAGCCCATCACTTCTTCAAGCAGGTGGCATCTGCTACTCAGCGCAGCTCCTGCCTGACATTAGTGTGCCTTTCCCCAAGGAATCCATCGCCATCAGTTCAGCTAGTTAAGCTTCCCTATTCAGAGGGAAATCATCCCACTAAAACTCATAGGTAACAACCACAGACTTGCCAAGAGCAGGCCAAGCACTTTTTACAAGAACATTAGTTTACAAGACTAGCAATTGCTCGTGAACATGGGAACGAAACAAAAGGAGAAATACAACCTGACTAGCTTGTCAAGGACTTGCAGCCCCTTCCGAACAGGAACAAAGAGATATTACCAAATGACTGGCAGCCCAGAGGTCCATGTTTTGGCAGCAGAGCCACTCCCTTCAGAAAGAGGGTCAGAAACAGAGAAGAACGAGGCCTGGTTTGATGGAATTTCTATGTAGCTGATCCCAGAAAAGCTACAGTAGGCTCTACATGGGGCTGGAAGGGGCAACTGGAAGAAGAGACTTCCAGATTCTCCTTCAGGACACGACAGCAAACTTACTGCTTAACCTTAGGCTAACCAGCTTATTACTTGTGTGTTGGAAGTTAGGTAACAGTTCAGTTATTTCACCTCACAAATGTAGTGAGGCTTAATTGTTAACATTTGCAAAGGGGAGAGATAAAGTTCAGATGAAAAGGTTCACTACCACTAAGTACATACGGATGGAGAGAAAACACGCTAACTCTGTTTGCTGAAGTGGTGCAATATAATTCAGTTCTACAACCGCAAACAGATCAAATGAAGAGTTACGGTAACACACATGTGCGTGCACACACATTCACCTTCAGCCCTGATGCTCTCAGTTTGTGCAATACAAAGACGTGATCCTGAAAAGCCTGCTGTGTTCATAGCCTTACAGCTCAATTCCACCTTCACAGTACGCACCAACGCGGGCAGTGTCTCGTAAACATCTTAAAATATACACAGTGGGAAAGAGACTAAGATTCTGCATGTTCTATTTCAATAAAGGCAGCATAAACAAAAATATCTGTAAATGTGCAAAAGGAAAACACAACTTTATGCTTAATACATTCTTTAGATTTTTTTTCCTTCTTTTTGCTAACGTACCGCCTGTTGTTCCAGGTGTTGTGTCACCAGATGGCACAAGCATAGCTCTCAAAAACAAGTGCTGTGCTGCCATCAATGACATCTAGCAGCAGTGGCAGGATCCCCTTCAGAAGAACCCAGGCAAAAAACAGCCCTGGAAGCTCAGTCACACCGCAGGGCAGCACGGCTGAGGAACCACGACGGCGGGAGAGAGCTGAGCAGGAAGCGAGCATCGCCCGCGCAGTTCTCACGACCTCTTCACCTGCCGTACAGGGATTATGGCCAGGCTCACGTAGCAGATAGAGCGGCTGTGCTTAAAAGCAAAGGGCACCTGGCACCCTGCACAAGCTCTGAGGCAGGCAGCTGTTTCCCTGTAGTCAGGGTTCACTGGCTGACAAACGTACGTGACATATTCCTGCAGAATTACAGGCCGGCGAAACGAGCAGACGAAGAACGAAGACTCATCTTCGACTTTAACAGCACTTCAGTCTGAGGAGAGATCGATTAAGTTTACCACTGCGAGAAATTAGCTGAGAATCCAGCCTCAGGTGTTGCATTCTCTGTATCCTCCTGGAATAAACTCTCGAGGGATAGAAAGGAAAAAAAAAAAAAAAAAAAAAAGGCAAGAAATCTTAAAAGTATTGAGAATGATAAAAAAAGCTTTTGGTTCAATTTTCCCTGCTTACTTTCTTATTTGAGAACGTTTCATGAATATGACTTTTTTTATTAGGAGAGGAAAGAGAGATGATTCTTGGCTTTCCCCCAGCTGTACATTTTTACTTGAGAGGAAATGCACTGGGCCTGTTTAAGTGTGCTCTTACATAGACTCGCTTTTAATTTTTTTGCTTGCTTAACTGCTTTTCATGCATGTGATATGCTTTATGCAACTGAAATAAGGAAAAAAAAAAAAAGAAAAAAAGCCCATAGCCAGGCTTTTAACGATTTTATTCTCTTTGCTATCTGAAAAGACCATGCAAGATTTGGAAGAAAAAAAAAAAAATATATACCATGGTGTGAACTGCGGAGTTGTGCAGGGCCAGGAGTTGGACTCAATGATCCTTGTGGGTCCCTTCCAACTCAGGACATTCTATGATTCTATATGAAAACCCATTAAAAGAAAAAGCCAGTGTAATGTCCACAGGCACCTTTCCAAATACCATTAACACCAGCAGACACCCACTTACCATTCAATTAAGTGAGTCACAAGTCTCAACTCATTTCCCTAGGTGAATACTCATCTACTACTGTACAGTAAACCATGATAAACAGAATTGTTTATGCTTTAAAACCCTTAAGATACCCCTAAATATTTTTCCAGAAGACGTGGTAAAATAACACTCATGGTGAGCACAGACACACTGGAGATCCTGAGGGACAACAAAGATAACGGGAGCACCGACGTATGAGGAAAGGCTGAGAGCTGGGGTGGTCCAGAAGGTCCAGGGGGATCCTCTGATGTGTGTAAGCACCTGATGGAGGGGCTGGGAAGAAGACAGAGACAGACTCTTCTCAGTGGTGCCCAGTGACAGGACAAGAGCCAAGGAAGGGCACAGAGTGAAATAAAGGAAATTCTGTTTAAACATTAAAATGCCTTCTTACTGTGAGGATGGTCACACACTAGAACAGGTTGCCCAGAATGCTGCTGCAGTCTCTGTTCTTGGAGACACTCAAAACCTGGGCGGACGCAGCCCAAGAAACCCACTCTGGCTGAGCCGGCTTGAGTGGGGGGGTGGACTGGGCAGCTCCAGAGGCCGCTTTCACTCTCAGTGATGCAATTGTCAAGTCTATACAAAAAATAGGGATGTACCTCGCATTAATACTGGGAAGTGATAGCTTTCCATCAAGGCAAACTACGCAACTCAAGAAAACTGAAAGTTCTACCACTTTCACAGAAAGACATTTCTATGTGTTGATGCCTTGTTCTGGATGTTTGGATTTTCACGTGTACCATAAACTATCCCCAGAGTTCATCACGGATTTATAAGTTTTTGTTTCTGTTTCCTGCAGAATATGAATTTTAAGTACTTTTCAGTCACTTGAAACTCTGTTAATTTCCAAGTTTTAAGAAAGTGAAATAAAAATAGAATCTGTAAGCTTACACAGCTTTCTGTGACACATTCTAGCCTTAAGCTGTTCTAACATAACAGCTTAATAAACGTTCTCAGTTTCAGAAGAGTGGTATACTTGATCATTCCTCATTCTGTTTTGTGAATATTAAGTATAACCAGTGACAATCCATAAGCAAACTGCAGCAATAAACCCAGAATTTAAAAGCGCACCCCTCAGCACTGTGCAAGCATGAATCCTCTTAACTATAGGACAGGAGAATGATCTTTTAAAACAACCAATTCAAATCAATTTGGGGGAAAAAAAAAAAAAAGGTAACTTTACAACAATTTTGTATTTGAGAACAACTTGGGTTCACACCTGGAAAGGCCCACTGCTTTTACAGCTATTTCTCACAGTACATAAGTGTTCTTTTACTTCAGAAGGATCACTTCAGTAAGCCCTAAGGCCCTGCAGTGCATCAAGTAAAGCACTTAATGCAAGTATTCTCATCAGTATAGTAAATGAATCACCAGTGGAATTTAAAATAGAATTAAAAGGTACATCTTCCTTTGCCTGTGTAGCTTCAAAATGCCTATAGTTGTTTCTACACAAAAAAAATTAGATTACTCTATAGTTACCTAAAGTGTTGATTATACATAGACAGCACATAAAGTATACTAACTTTGTGTAAATCAAGATCTTATGGTTTATTGCATTTGTTTACAATTTTTGTGGTGGACTTTTTGGTGTAGCTTGACCTGAAACTATTGGACATATCTACATGGGTTTTTTTTCCAAGATTCAACTCTGTTATCACACAGTGATCATTTATCTACATTCATCTTCTGTAGCGCTCTCAATTCCAGTTTTCCAGAGTTCAGGAGTACTAACACTATTGAAAAAGTACAAGTTCAAATACACCTATACAAACAGACAAACTGGACAGAATATTGCAGATAAGGCTACTTTTTTTTTCTTTTTTTTATACATATATAAGTTTGTTTAAACCAGGCACAAAGAACTTTGGAACACACGATACTGAAAGCCACCTATGATAATCTTTGAAGGTGAGGTGTTTGCAATCCCAAAGTCAAGCATTCGTCCCTATAGCTTTAACAATGAATACACAGATCATTTATTTCCCCAGCACTTCAAGTGAATTGTACCTTAAACACAGTGGTTCTAAAACTGTACCATATTTACCAGAGTAAGACAATAGATGAGCTAATTAAGTGCTACCATGCTCTATTCAACTGTGTGCTTTACTTCTCCACAGAGCTGACTGCTCCAAGGCCAGTCCCACACCAGAGACAAAACACGCACACCTGAGCTGAGAGCAGGCCATAGCACTCGGGTACAGCGCCGAGCTTCATCGTGGAGCACTACAGTAAAAAGCACCGGCTGTGACAATCAGGGAACCCACACTTACATAAATTAGGAAAACTGCATTATCAAACTGTACTTTTATGTGAAGTTCAAGCACAAACATTTTGCAATATCCCAAATTTGCCGGAAAGCTCTGAAGAACACACCCCCCGACTTTAAAGATGTATAATTCTGCACATTCAATTCCACATTAAAATCACAAAACAATCATTTGCTTTTCAGCCACCTGTGAATTTAACAAAAAATCTTCACAATTTTAGATTAGCAAATGCATTCCCAACCTACAGCTTCATGTAACGTTACTAATAATACGTCTTGTTAAAGAAATTCTCTTAAAACAAACATACAATATATACTGTGGGTAAAGGACACAGTGAACACATTATTTCCATTCTGTCTAACAAATACCTAGTGATTATGTGCAGTGTTTGAATGCTGATGTTAAAAACTAGGATTTCTGTTCTTCCAGTCCCGTTCCACTTGTAATGAGAATTAGAACCTCAGAAGTGCACATACAACATGGACTGTGAAGAGTACAAATTAGTGCTTGTTCCACATAGGTGCTGCTATAGGTCCCTGTGGAGCCCTTTCGACGGTCACAAATTCATCAGGGTTGTCAAAAGCCTCGTAGTGGATTAATAAATCTTGAATAGCACACTCCTCGATCTGGAAGGAAAACATCGATGTATGTCAGTGACAGGACAAGAGGCAATGGCCAGAGACATGAACTACAGAAAACTGCATCTAAGCATAATTTATTTTTAATTGTGAAAGTGGTTGGACACTGGAACAGGTTTCCCAGGGAGGTCATGGACCATCTGCTCTTGCAAGATATTCAAAAGCTGCCTGGACTCAGCTTTGAGCAACCTGCTCTAACTGACCCTGCTCTGAGCGTGGGTTTGGATTAGACCATTTCCCAGAGGTTCCTTCCAACCTCAACCACTCTCCGATGCTGTGAATGCATTAATCATAGACTCAATAGTCAATCTGACTTTAATATAGACCTGCCTTATCAAGCAACAATGTGAAGTTCTTATTAAATTACATTTAATATCACTATGTAAATGATACTAATGTATCAATACATAATTAATCCTAAAAAGCAACCTCTGAAACAGCCATTGGAAACTCCTTGTGTTACTTCACAGATGAAGTAATTTAGTGCTTTACCTGGATCAGAGCCAAAGGTTTTTCTCTGCTCCTAATAAGAGCAGCTTCCTGCTGGAGCTCTTCCTCTATAATAGCTGAAAACATGACAGGTGCTATCACAGGAGATTTAGCTGGTGATGTTGCCAACCAAGGACTGCAAAAAAATACACAAATGACATCATGAAGCAACATGAAGAACAAGGTCAGCACAATACACAGAAACAAGCTCCAGATCTTAAGCCACTGTCAAACTTACTTATGACTCTCCGGCTGTGAAGAATCCATAACATGGTCTTCCAGACCTGGGCTACTTCTAGTGGTACACCTGGGAAAAGGCAGGAAAGGAATGTGAAAGTCACCGAGAGAGCAGTCTCCCACATCATACTGGGAAGCACAAATTTACAGTAGGCAATTACAAATTTCTAGGATTTTTCTAGAGGAAAGGCATTAGGATGTAATGCTGAATTTGTCTTTCAGTGTGATACTGTGACTAGAGAAGGCACTGACGCTTACTTCTGACTACCAGTACTTAAAGGATTTTCAGCCTGAGCATTAATTCTGACATTTCCTAACAGTTGAGCATTGAACAAAGGTTTGTGCCTTTGTTGTTTGAGTTTTTTCTTTAAAGTTTTTTTACATGTAAAATAGTCAACTGAGTTATGCATCAACATCACTGACTATAAATGTTTGCAAATATGAGGCAAATATTGCTTCAAGATAAAAAACAAACAAAAAAAACCCCACAAACAATTCTCCTGTATTCAAATTAACCATTATATGTGAAATAATCAGTGCTGCTGTAGCACTAGCAAATTATTTCCTCAAGTGTAAGCCCAGAAATTAGGGACTTTCAGTACATACCCTGCAACCACCTCCCATGTTCATAAGAACAGCATAAGACTAGAATTAACAGAATTGGGGAAAAAAAAAAATCCTGAAATATCAACAGAGTTCCCAACAGGAAGATACGTTATTCAGTCGCAAAACATTAACCTCTCAACAAAAAGAAGTCACATTTGTTATATTGCACTTCTTAAGAAACAAGTAGATATCAGAAAAATCCTACATCAGTAGGAAGAGAGGGGCCTATTCTTGTTATTTAATACCTATCTCTGGCAACTTCTGTGTTTTCCAGAACTCTAAAAAAGTGTTCTAGCATACTGTGAAATGCTAGCAGACTTTTTTGAATTATTCTGCAGCTTTGTAAGAAACTGTAAGGGTGTTGGTATTTCAATAAATCACTCTCAATTTTCTTTAAGGCTTTCATAGTCCTCTGTAAGTGGCCATTTGCTCTTGGAAAAAGAAGAAAAATCTATAGAAAGCTATCAGAATTCCAGTAACTGCTAACTTCTCTGCCTGGAATATTTTCCCCAGAACACAACTCCAAGGACAACAAGAACAATGATTCCTACCACTCAGCAATGAGAACGAACACAAATTTAACTGCTTAGGGAAAAAAAAAAAAGTATAGATATATATATATATGCATCTGCAGCAACATCTACAAGGGTACAACAGTGGACTTCAAAAGAGGCTTTCTACAGTGTCACTCCCTTGAATCAAAGCCAGCAGATACACCTTCTCCCAGGTCATATTGCTTCTGTGTCTCCACCAGGAAAGCAGAGTTCATGTTGGCCAAGATGATCCTTCCCCTCCATTTCCAGTATTGGCAGGATAGCCAGAAGTTCACTGAATGCAGGGGAAACCAAAAAGGTGTGGGACTCTCCAAACCGGGCATTTCCAGATAACCACTATTCCAGAGCTTTGGAAGAACTGACACATGAAACAACAGCTCTATGGCAAGAGTGATCAAAACTGCTGTGCCATTCTCCAGATCGAGTATCTATAATATATAGCTGCAGTTCCTTTGTTTCAACCTCATTAATATCTAATGTTTTTTCTATAGGTGTTTAAGAGTAGTTAATAATGGAAAAAGGGTAGAAAAAAATCAGTATCTTGTAAATGTTTGTGGGTTTTTTTTCTGTTTTATCTTTGTAAAAGAAAACCAATGGCAGGTTAGAGAATCCTACTTTATTTAAGAAAGGTATCAGGTCAAGCCAGATAAGTGTGATAAATGAATATGGGAATTCTATAAGGCACTGAGTCAAGTGCCACATAAGCTTTTTTTTTTTTAAACTTTCTCACATCTTTCCTATCGAGCTAATTCCTTACTCACTTTACAGATGGGTCAATCATTATTTTAGAGAATAAGCTAACTAAAAGAAATATAACTAAGTTAACATTGGTGGACCCAATAAGCATCAAAGTTCAAGACAGTAGACAATATTAAGAGATGCTATTAATTTAGCAAGGGATAAAAATGAACAGCATGACTGGAACTGTATTTTGAAGTCCTGTATTTGTCTGTCCACGCCAAAGTACAGACCAGGGCTGACTGGCTAGAAAGTATAACCAGGCAGGCAAAAAGTGATTCTTCTCTATGTTGGATTTATTAGTCTACATACAGCATATCATATCCAGTTTTGGGCTCCTCAGTACAAGAAGGATGCTGTCAGGCTGGAACAAGTCCAGTGGAGGGCCACCAAGATTAGGGGCTGGAGCACACAACAAGAACAACTGTGCTTTGTTAATCCTAGGAGAAGGTGGCAAAGTGGAGATCTCATTGCTGCCTTCAACTACCTAACTGGAGGGTAGTGAAAAGATGCAGCAAGTCTTCTTGGAGGTGCACAGTGATAGAATACAAGGCAATATATACAAGCTACAAAATAGGAAATCCCAGTTAAATAGGAGAAAAAAAAAAACCAACCCAAACCACTATGGGGATGGTCATACAGTGCAACGTGTTGCTCAGAAAGGTTGGAGTATCTTCACACTTGGAAGCGGTCACAACTCAACCAGACCAGACCCTGAGCAATATGATCTAGCCTGACCTGTTTTGAACACAAGGCTGAACTAGACAATCTAAATTATTCTATGATGTCAATAGCAGGGGACTACTTTCTAGCTGAAGCCTAGACAAATCAGCTTCCAGCTTGTACTGCACTGAAGAAAAATAACATAAAAAATGAAGGAGGGAAGGCGGGAAGACAAATGCAGATTTTGCTTGCTGGTTTAAGAGCATGTTTGTACAACTTACTAAATGCCTTTATTCTGGTGTCATCCCTCAACTTTATCTCTTTTTCCACATGCTTTGATAATGCTCACCTTCCTGCACATTCGACAGTAACCAACACCTACCCAGCCCATTTGACAGCTACGCTCTCCTTCCCACTCACAATCCAAAGAACTCACAGCACCACTATAAATGAATCCCAAGTAGATTAACAAACCTGTTTCAGTACAGATAAAAAATTCTTTCTAGAGTAAGACTTCTAAACAAACAAATTAGGAAAAAAAAAAAAAACAAAACACCACAAACCAAACAAACTACCACAAGAGACATTTCAAAAAACTGGAATTAATAGTTCTAGTGTCACGGCACACTCTAGTGATCAATTAAAAAATAAGTTTAAATACCTGTGTCATCTCCCTCAACTGTGTCTTTAAAATGCAGGAAGCAGTTCAGATATTTTGAAGCTGTTTGTACATCTGTACATCTGTGTTTCTCACTAGCAAGACACTCAGTCCAGATATTAAATGAACTGCAGATATTTCAACATGCTAGATTAATTCCTCAGCTGGCATCAAAATAACTACAAGAAATAGAACAGATGGGAAATGGGAAGCTAGCTTATACAGAAAAAAATGGAAAAAATCCTCAAAAATACAGAACTTGGAAAACTGGAAGTCTTGAAAATTAAAGACTGATGCAGAGACATAAGTGGTTCTGCACGGAAACAAATAAGCCAAGTATCATCAGCACTGAACCACCCTGATTAACTCAGTTGGCTGAACTTGCCATGACTCCTGCACAGCCACCAATATGTCCCAGCACTCAGCTCCCTGGTGTTTCTTGAGGATTTGCTCATTTGAAGCCAGTTCAGGTCCAGTGTCTCCCTGATCTAATGACTATTCTCAAAAAAGAAACACAAAGCCCGGTCTCCTGCAGAACCTCTTGGGTTTTGCTGTACCATTTGAGTCATGTACTATTCATTAGCTCATTATTAGCCATGCCAGAACCAGGCCATTCCCACACGAAGCCACAAAGACTTGTTTCCACTAAGGCTCTTCACTGCTCCCTGGAGTAACACAGTGAAGACAACCCAGGCTGCCACAACAAAGTTAAATCACGTCAGGCCTATGTTTTTAGCTTGGACAATGAGCTACACAAGCACAGCTGCACAGTGTAACTCCCACGGCCGAGCTGCCCCTGGAAACAATGCAGCCACATCCACACAGCCCAGCTTTTGGACTGATCTGCCTTCGGACTGAATCCAGGTCACATCTCCACATTCATGACCTGGTTCATCTACAGAAAATTTCTGGGTTGCATAAATTGGAAGGTGACAGTATACGGAAGAGTGTTTACGCAACCGCTGAAAATTCCTCATCCAGAGACTCAAGAAAACTGCCACTTTAATTCCTGCACAGTTTATCCAAAGAAAAAAAAAAAGACAAAGCAGGAACAGTAGCCATGCAGGTATCTTCAGTGTCCCATCAGCGAGTCTGACACGAACAGATGAGGATTACTTACGCTCTACACACATGTTATTTTCTTTCCTTCAAAAGGAACAGGTAAGGCTGTGGATAATTCATCTTCACAGAAATAGGCCTTGAATACTCCTGGCAAAAATCATGGCCTACTGTAACAGGAACTATACAGTCAAAGAACAAAATTACCTCAAACCAGAAACACAACTCCTAACTTTCAGATGGATGAACTAGTCACCCTGGCTCTTTATACCTAATAGAGGGAAATAAGCAAGTTCAGACACAATTCAAAACAACCTGAAATAGCTCTGGAAGTGCCGTCATCTAGGCTCCCACTGGCTTAATGTATCATTTTCAGACAGCTAACATATTAGGCCTGGATTTAGCTCAAATAATCCACTTTGGGAGTGTGCAGACTGGCCAGACTGCATAGACTAGACAGAGCAATGCAAAAGGAAAATAAAGGACTTTATCAAGATGACGGAGTAGGTGCGACAAAGCTATAACAGCATCCAGTGCAAATTCCCTTATCACCAGCCCTTGCCATCTCCCATATGATGGAAAGCTTTATTCTTCTGCTAGCAACAAAATTAATGATACCTGGTTTTCTGCAGATTTGTGCTTCATGTCCCTGCATCTCCGCTCACCTCAATAACTTCAGCTTTATCTCTCTGTTCATGAAGAATGTCCACACATCACACACACTGTCCACATCCCTCCCACCTCTCTCCTCTAACACCATCTCACACACAGTGTTCCTATATTTCAACCCTCGTTTTGATCTTTATCTACCAACAGGACACATACTACTTCTGTCCTAGGGAAACGCCAGTTTCTATACAAGCTGAGCAATCAAGAGGGAGGCCCAGCAGAATTTTCTTTTCCTTACGAACAGTTTTTGGTGGGGGATGTAACAGGAGTTCATAAGCAAAACTGGAAGGTCATGGGTGTCAGGTCTCCCTGTGCACCAACAGGCTCTGCAAACTCTTCTCCCTCAGTGCAGCTCTGTAAACTTGAGTCAGGTTGCTATGAACAGCATAGAGTTGTATGGAAGAGCTGTGTGAAAACTCATGGGGTCTCCCTCTCTTTGATCAAGAGCTGCATTTAAACTCAGTCCCTCAGTCTTAAGCCTTTCCTGAGCTACTCTGCAGCTATGCCCAAGCCCAGCTGTGCTGTTCCTGAGCCTGACTGGACTTGCAGGTTGGACCTCAACCCTGCCTCATCCCAGAGGACGTACCTGCGCCCACTGACTGTGGCTCGCCCTGGTTCCCATCACAGAGCCTGCCCTGCTCACCTCACTGCGGCACAGTGGGGCTGTCCCCCTGCCAGGGAGGTCACCGCCTGGCCAGTCCTGCTGTCACCCCAGCTGGGCAGCTGGCCTGTGCTGCTTCCAGACCCTGGGTGGGAAAGCCTGTAACATTTTTAGCATTCAAAGTTACTGATGATGGGGGAAGAGATGCAGGTGGGTGAGCAAGTCAGTGAGGAACAAGGCTGAGATTTCTTTCCTCAGCTAAGACAGTTATTTTAACCCAAAACAGAGGTTTTACTGGAGGTAGCAAGAGGATGTGTGGCTAAAACAATCTGATCAAAGAGCAATATCGTCTAACAACTGGACATATAAATCACATGCACCTCAGAACAAGTTATTGTTGTCCTTAGAATTGTAGTTTCCCAGTAATTATAATACACAGACATAACCAATGCATCCATATTTCAGAAAACCCTCTTAATCCATTAAAATTGCACCTAAAAATTAAGTCTGTTTATAAGAAACCTCAGAGCAGGAAATGGCAGAACTGTGTTTGAATAAACTGATTTTATCTACTTAGTGGTTACATTGAAATACTCCTAAGCAAACTCTGTTTCATGCATGTCATACCTGAATGCTAAGGAATATCTAATTTCTATAGAAGTTAGAAAATACATGTTTATCAGTTTTATACATAGATGTACAAATGTACACACACACATATTTTGTTTGGAGCCCGAAGTGTTTGTATTCATATACAGACACACACACACATCCATCCACATATATGGACAAAACCACTTCGAATCTTAAGCAAAATACTAGCAATGGCATTAAATTGCTTTAGTCTTTAAGCTTCCTATTCATAAGGGTGTTCCGTTCATAAAATCCCATTAACAGAATCATTAAAAGAATGCTTATGGTATTTTTTTTTTTTAAATGACAATTTTATCCTTTCTTACTTCAGCAGAATTTAAGCAGATTACTGTGGTTCTTGTATAAAGTTTGATAAATCAGGAAAAACTGCTCTTACCTAATGGTGTTTTGGACTGATGAATCTTCAGTTCCTTTATATCCAGCCCTTTTGATACCAGTACCAGCTGAATTATTTGCACTGATACATTTTTCTTCTTCTATTACAAGATCACGGAATGACTTTGGCAAAACAGAATGTAATCCAGATGNTATGCCTGCTCGATCCCATTCATTAAATTAAATCACTTTGGATCAAATAGGTAAACATCAGAAAATAAACATCTATGAGAACAGAACAAGCCAGTAGTATGGGAGTTTCATTAGGACAGAAAACAAAACAAAAAACCCAAAAAACACAGCGATCAACAACAACAAAAAATCCCTCCATCTCTTCTCCCCCTAACGTATCCTCTTAAAAAGCAATTTTATTTTCACAGACACCTTGTCTCAGAAACGCTGTACCTTTTCTAACAGTATTATTCCTTCAAAAGTATTCTCACGAATCATACAACACTCTTGTACTTTCATCCTAATTCTACTAGTTTACCTCAATGAAAACCAAGTATAGCTGATCTTCTTTCCCCAAGATACTGAATGAGTTACTCATACCTGCCAGAAGCTCTATAAATCTACAGTGACATTCATAAAAATTAAATGTTTCATTTTCTTTTACTTGCCCAAGTATAATGTGCACTGTTATTGAACCAGAGCCTGAGCATTATTTTTCAAAAACAAACCAATATGAAAATAAAGCAATTTAGCATCATAGCTATCTGATCCAAAAGCCTTTTCATTCACAGCATTCAAGGCAGTTACCATTAGCCTTTCCCTTACCCAGCCACACTTTGGACTTTATTGCTCGTACACTTGCTTTACATTTAACTTCATAGCATTTCCACTCATTGACAAACATACAAAAAATATATTGGAAGAATAGCTCTTCTCATTACCTGCTTAAAGAAATAAGAGATCTATTATAAACACTACTGAAGTAAAACAAGCTTTCTATATAATGCTAATTGTTTCTGTAGCTACCATAGGAACAAAGTATTGGAAGCCAACAGACTTTCAAACTACATCTAGGTGGCATACAGTTTACGTCAATAAACATGAGAGAATTAAAACATTGCAACACTGTATCTCAGATCTTACAACAAAAGCATCTGAAAGTTATAAATGATGTCTATACCCCACGCTAGACCACCTGGGCTTTAGTGTCGTTTTGTTTCTTTTGTTGTTTATTTGTTTTAAATACTGCCTGAGTAGCACAGAAGCCACAGATAGCAGAATGGGAACCTCCAGACACAGCGGCTCAGAGTCACTTTGCACACCCTTTGTTCCTACCACCAGCTGGCACACAAGAGTCTGGGCAAGTGTTTGACCAGAATTTCTGCAAACTTCTTATACCAAGTAGGCAAATGGTTTCCTTGGGATCTTCTGTCATAGAAGCTTCTTCTGCTTCTAGCAATTTAAGGAGCCTACCCCTTTTCATGAGAATTTTGTACTGCAATCAGATCCACTTGTAACACAGCACCAAAGAAAAAAAAAAAAGCCACCCGTCTCCCTCAAACCAAATAAGTTTAGAGAACGAACGAAGTGAATGCCTAGCTTTTTGCATGACATACTCTCAAAAGTACTACTAATGAGATTCCCCCCAGTCTGACTTCTAATTTCCACTTTTCTTCAAAGTAGGAAACATAGGTTCAGTCCCCCACAAACTACAAAACTGGAGGTTTATTTTGGTGGAAAAGGTAGGAATTGTTTTTGATAGAGTCTGTCTTTCAGTCAACCAAAAAAGAGCCAGAAGGTCCCACGCCCTTCTGGCAAGTGAGCTCACGGCACATCCAAGATGAGGATCTCATTTCATGGGAACACAAGTTCTATGGCTTTGACTATATTGCATGTGTGGAAAGCTCAGTCTATTGCCAAATGCACTCCAATAGTTCATCGGGAATTTACAGAATATAACTTTGCAAATTTTAATATTAAAGCAGATGAGTAACACCATTCTACGTTACATACAAAAATACTTCGAATGACTAGCAGGGGCAATCACATAATTGATGGCTTGCCTAAAGCAGCTTAACACTTATTCAACAAATGCTCTTTTCCAGCAGCTAGGCATAATTTTAAATATGCATATACTTCTCACTGGTTCTTTACTTGAACTCCTGAGCTACGGCATTTTCCAGATCAGCAGCCAGAGGACCGCTGCAGAGGAACGTACAGAAACATGTGTGGTCACCACACAAGGATTAGACTGGATTCCACCCTCCTGAAGTACACCCTGGCCTTTCCGCTTAAGGTGGCTTGTGTAACACAGCAGAGCCCAGATACTTTCAAAAACTGTTTAATCAGAACCTTAAGACCACAATATACTTTTTGGAGACAGTTATCTAAGCATATTCAAAAATCAGTCCACATTTGCTTTTTAAATGCAAGAGCAGTTCATAGGCAATTGGTAGTTCAAAATTAAATAACACCCAAGAGGTAAAGAATTATCTATCAGAGAGTAGATGAATAGCACGAATAGTCAAACTATTCAGACGTCAGATCAAGGAAGTTATGCTCTATATTTTTACACGCCTTTTATCAGAGCTTCTCTTAATATCTTATTTCCTGAATTAAAAAATAAATCATTTAACTAGAAGCATCTAGCTCATGTGCTTAAGTCAATCAGTACAAATACTCCTCAAAAGTAATTTATCTTACACTGAAAAACAGAACTTCAGGAACAAAAAAAAAAAACAAACCCATTCTGAGGAGGATAATTAGATAAGCTATGCAACGTCCTCCAAAAGCTGCTTCAAGTTTTGTTGTATCTAAAAGTTGTGCATGAAAGGAAGAAGGGGAAGACCAGCCCGGAGAAAGATAGACGACTTATACAAACATATTAATGTAGAGGAGTTATCATAGCTCCTTCCCTTGATACCCAAAGTCTGTCAGAGACAAGCATGTAAAACTACTGCTAGAAAATGGCTAGTAAAACAAAAAATTAATTTAACTGATAATATTTAAGATGACTGGTTGAAAATACCCACAAAATGCCTACACTAGTGATCACTGACATCAGTCCATGCCATAACATGGTAAGTCTGGGGAAGTTCCTTTGAAGACTCCAGAGAAGACCCACTTGTGACCACAGATCACAGAAAGCCCCCTCAAACTCGCTGGGTTGACTCATACAGGTCCCAGTCCACCTCATTAGCAGCACCCCTGGCCAGCGGCAGCTCTCCTCCCTCATCAGCGTGGACACCCCCTCGGAGCCACCCAGCAGGTAGCGCTCGAGAGCTTGGCTTCCCTGGTGCTGCCGCGCTGCGCCACTGATGGGTGGAAAGGTGGTGGATTTGTAACAACGCATAAATTAGTGCGTGAATGAGCCCATGTGATTTGTATATGTAACACTGTGTGCATCATCACAGTAGATTTTAGGTTACATATTGTTTATGCACAGCTATAACATTAGTAGTAAGATTAAAAATAGTCGATGGATTTTTTTTTTTTTTTTACTGAAATAAAGGATAATATAAATCATTTTACTTTAAAATCTATCCAACACAAAAGAAAAACTACTACAATAGTATTTAAAGCAGCTAAATTGTCCAAAAAACACTTCATTTAAAATAGAGTGACTGTGATGAGTATGCAGCAAGCTTTGCTCCCACTGAAGCACAAAGAGGTAAGCTCAAGATAGAGGAGACTGATCACAATTCCTCTAGGGTACCAGTACAGATGGAAGCTGCAATAAAAGTCTAGACCTTCTTGAACTGGGAAAGGGGGTGAATTGCCCAACATTTACCACAGGTTAAGCAGATACACAGAGCTATTCTGTAATAATTAAAAACATTAAATTTACACAGCTTGGAACTTTTACAGTTATGCTTTTATGCTTTCATCCAATACAAACTGTAAATGTGAAGAACAAAGCACGAATCAGGCTAGCGCTATATTACATTCATTGTTGTAAACCTGTTCACTGAACAGATGGTAAGCCATTTTTCTATTTGATACAGTGATATTAACTTGAACATTCAAATTGTGCGTAAGCAGCACTAAAAATCATTTAAAACCCATTATGTATCCTTCCACCATAAGAATTCTTTGCAGTATCCATCGCTCCCTCCAGTTCCTAGACAACTAGGTAACTTTCTTACCTATAATTTCACTCCATTTTTGCTCTGCTCCAAAGTAATTTTAGCCCTTTCCCCCATGAAGACCTAACATTTTTCTTTATGTTTTTTTGACAGATAAAAAACACTATTCGTAATGGTTTTCAATAACCTCTTCTCAACTAAGTTTCAGAGCTTGTATTCAACCTTCTTTTTCTATGCTTCACTTTGATACCATCCGCAAATACCACATCACACACAGGCAAGAACCAGACGGGATGAAGTTTTCTGACTCACTATAGCAAAATTTCAAAGAACTGTGAAACTGCAACCACTGTATTTCTCTGCCGTCTTTGAATTTCTGGATTACTACCAAATGTGGATACAAATAGTTCAATGCTAGTCTAATGAACAGAACCTAGGCCATTTTTATTTAAGTAACTGCTTCTAAGAGACTATTCAATGTAAAACCACTTCAGAGAAAAAAAAGTGATATTTGATTTATAACATACCATGCATTCCCTAGTTTTGCAACTTTAATAGGTGGGGGTGGTGTGGCTATCAGTGTAGTAGGCTCCATGCTGCTCATTACTGATCCATTATCTTTTGCTGCCAGGGCAATCATTTTCCTTTGCTTCTGAGAAAGCTTGATTCCATGAGATGCCATTCTGCTGTGAATTGATATTGCAAAGACAAATGTAAGACCATGCTCCTGTGAGATGACTCACCTTTAATCTTGGCAAACAAAACTGAGAAATCTTTCCTAGACCAAAATACTTTGTTTGGAGTGCAAAAAGGGGAGTTATAGGTGGTGGTGGGGGGTTGGGTGGCTGAGGAACAAAAGGAGGATCAACAAATATCAAGAGTGACAGGAAAAAAAAGCATCATGAAACTATTCTTCACATAGATGTCTACAAATGAAAACATGCAGAGTAGGAATCAAGTCTCAAGAGAGATGGATTACCACCAGATTATTTTCTAATTTTGTGACTTTTTAGAGACTGTCAGAAGCTTAGTTCCCTTAAACCAAAAATACTCATGCGTAAGAAATGTATACAACAGCATACCACCACTCCTTTTATTTGTAATAATTTGTTTTTGAAGTTATTTGGATTCTTCAGTCTTGGCTGTTCTGTTCACAGCTTCTGAATCTTACCTAGCCAGCAACCCTTTACTAGGCTCCAGGTCTAGTGTCCTAGCTCCCCTTTACAAGAATGACACACTTCAAAGGTCACAGAATCACGGAATGTGATTCAAAAGTCATGAAAGTCACCTCCAGTTCTCTTCCATATGCCAGCAATTAAGAAACACTAGGTTTAATCCACTGTTTCCTGAAAAAGTACAATTATCTCCCTGTGTCTTTGGGATGGCCCTTCGAGCAAGAACCACCCTTAGTTCTGTCAGAGAAAGAATTGTCAATATCAACATGTGGGTGCTGGGGGAGGTCAGAGAACGAGACAAGAAACAAACTTAGTGATTACAGTACTGGTCACAAGTAATTTACTAAATGCTAGGGACAATAATTAGTTCTTTTTGGTTGGAAATAGGAAAGCCCAGTAGAGCAGGCCAGTGATTTAAGATACTAGTTTACTAGCTCTTTCACATTGCAGCAGCTAAGACATGCTTTTGCAGTAGTTGACTGAACAAGATTACAGTAAAATAAAAGGATAAAATTTGTATGCTCACAGAAAAAACATAATGAAGTAAACAAAGCCAGTTGAAAACAAATAGGACAACTTTTCTCCTGCTTTTTTTGAACTCTGAACTGCCTGAACCACTAAGTAAATTCATAACAGCCTGGTCTATCACACTTTTCTTTTATAGATTTTGGTTTTTTACCAACCCTGAATTTGCCTTTGGCATGGTTCCACTTTTCTGCATACTTTCTTCAATTTCCATGATGGTTCTAAGATCCATGGCAGGAGGGCTGGCAGGGCTAAATGAAAAATAAAAAGTTACCTTACAAGGCACTCACTTTTACTAAGATACCACAGTTCCAGCCTTCACTGAAATCTTCTAAACCATACATAAGATTGGTAACCGGATGTATAATTTATGTCTGTTTCCTCAATTATGGTAAACCTCAAATAGAATGTTTCTGACAAAACGTTTATAAATACATACATATTTAAGAGCACACTATAAAAATACTTTCAAGACTCATCATACTATGAAACAAAAAGATGTGAACTATGATTATTCTAAAAAAACTAGATACCTAAATCCAGGATACTTATTTAGTAGTCAACAGCTCATGTTAAGTATTAGAGAGAGAGGCGTTGCTCATAGCTCTTTCATGAAGGCTGAAATCGATCTTTCTTTGAAGAACAGGATTAAAATTATTTTACATGGCAAACAGGACACATTTTGCAAAGTTAGAGCTCTGTACAAACACCAGTAACATTCTAGAACTTTAGGAATCAGTTTCTTCTTCCATAAATTGCCTAATTTTAAACTTCCATAGAAATTCCTAAGTTTTACATAGAACTCTAAATTAAAACTTGCGTACTTAAAAGTATTTGTAAACTAAGCTGTGTTACTAGATACAAGGACAGGCTTTGAAACAAACTACAAGCAGCACTCTGTCTCTCCTTACATAAACCAAACTGCCATAACTCACCAGTGAATTAACCACTGGGAGGTCACACCAAACCCTGTCATCACTGCTTCTCCACAGTAGTTCAACCAAATACACTACAGTATTAATCCTTTAAACATTCTATACAACAGTGCTGCTTGATTTTTCCTCACACCAGCAATACTAGAAAAAGTGAAGAAAGAATTCAAGGGAAACTCATACAGGCACAGTGACATTACATTTATTTGTTTCCCTTCCATGCAATCCTCTAAAAAATGTTTGAAAAGAACTCTAAGATAGCAGATGAAGGTGAAGGTTCTTCCAACCAGGCTAAAGACCAAAGAGTTGGCTGTGGGATGTGCTACCCCCTCTGCATAGACTAGGTTTGCACAAATAAATAGCAAGAGAAAACACAGATTTCTAATGGACTCCGCTCACCAAATTATATACTTCAGAGTTGCAGCTTTTAATTTCTACAGCTGTATCACCTGTATTAACAAAGCCCATCAGCCACAAACCAACAGAGCCTGGGAAAACTGCAGGAAAATATCCATATATGATTCCCTAAATACTTAAACTCTTCAATATTCAACCTTTATTGACAACTATCAAAGATGGGACACCAGGCAAGACAGAATTCAGTCTACCACAGTGCTGCTCCTTTTTCATATGCAGATACTGCTACAGATAAAAATTAATAATCAACTTTTATTACTGTATCAGGTAAACCTGTGGTGTTGATTTTCACAGACCATTTAAGTCTAAAGGCATACTTTAAAAATGGCAAGTACAATGGTGCTTATCATGGCTTCAAGCATGGTCTGAATCTGTAAAATACTTGGTAGTTTTTTTGTAAAGCTTTAACCAAGAAGCCTTTCTTAAAAAAAAGATAATAGAAGTCTAGACTGGTAGCACTTAAAAAAAATCTATAGTTTTCTTAGAGAATAATTTTTTAAATGTAACACTTATTACACTACCAAAATCTTTAATTCACATGTCAAGTAACATATGATCATTTTGAAGAGCAGATAGTATTTTAGTCTGAATAGAATATTACTAGTATTCACCACCAAGCGTAGAACAGTGATTGTAAGTCCAATAGGCACCACAGCTAATACTCCACCTGAAACTGGTTGCTAACCAGTTGGGAGAGCTTGCAGAGCTGTTTCTGGCACTGGGAATGGACTGTGGAACAGACTGTGCCGATACTGATGATCCCTTGTATGACTTCATCTCCTTGTTAGGTTGAGGGGGTTTCACACCCTGACTGCATGCTTTGTCCCTCATCTGAAAAAAAAAGATAGAAAAATATTGAATAAATATACTCACATTCTTCCATTTAGAAAAAAAACAGTGATGCTACAGACAACTTGAATGATGTGTAAGTGAAAAGATTTTAAAGGATACCTCAAAAATAGCAATAATGTAGTGAATCTCTGATCAGTCTGCTATTAATATTTGTACTTTTGTTTCACACTTCACCTTGAATCCTGTACGTCCAAATATGCTTCTTGATAGCAGAAAATTCACTCAGAGATATCCACTTCTAAAGCTTTAACACTTAACATAGCACAATTCTCTCAAACTTATTTTGCTTTGCCAGTTATGCCTCAGTCATCCTGGACCATACTTCTGTCCAACTACAGTAGTCAAAGAACAGCAGGATTTTCCTGGAGTTTTTTGGCTTACTTTGGGGTTTTTTGGACTCTGAACTTCAGACTTGCTTTGCATTTCAAATGAATTAAAGTATTTACATAATTGCTCTTTCGGTTCAAAATTTTCTGAATACTACAGGATAGAAAAATTCTTGCTACTGTACCATTTGAATAAATCACCCTTAGAAGATTTAATAAGGAATACTCTTTTTGTTTGTTTGTTTTATCAGACAAACAATAACTACATAAAGTTGTCTACTCCATTTTAAGGAAAACAGCTCCTTAGACACACTCCAAAATACAAACTCTGCTTTTCATGGACTAGATAAACACAAATAAATTGCCAGGAACAAAGAAATCCAACCTCAGTCTTCTCTGGATGAAATGGTTTTGTGAAGTCAGGGGACTGCACGTCTCTGGGGCTACCCACTCCTGCGTAACTACCTTCAGAGTCAGACGTTAAGAATTCTGGAAGTGATTCTACAGAGTTAGTTTTATCCAGTTTTACTGAGCCTAGGAAATAAGAAAAGAGAGTAGAAGCATTAAATCATGAGAGCCTGACTAAACAATGCTTAAAAAGAAACAAAAGTTATTCAGTCCATATGATGAATACAAAATAACCAGAAGTTTACCTAGTCCAGTATACTAGACTGTAATAAGTATTAGCAAATTTAAGACTATCTTAAATATTTTTTCAGAATAAGATTTCTCCCAGTTTTCTTTCTTACAATATACAGTTTTCCGAAGTAACACTAATATACTTTTCGGTTGAAAATGAAGGCTGCTACCATCTTTTCAATCAACAGTGACTAATGTCATTTTTTATATTCCAGAAAAAAAACATAGCAGAAATGTTCCACTTATTAAAATCAGATGGGAAAGTGCCCATTAACTTTATTTGAAAAAATACATGCTTTTACAGAACTTTGGGCATAAGCTTAATATGACAAACATCCTTTCAAACAAAACTTAATCTTACAACTTCATTATTCAAATTCAGCTATGGTGTTCACTAGAAATCACCTTTGCAGTATTTCTTTACTGAAATACAGAAATAGCATTGCATATTAAACTTTATGTTCTGTTTTTATACCTGAAAGGAACTTCTTTCCCACTGACCTGTAGAGGCTGGACTCTGAATAATATCGGATAGATTATATCCTCCAGAGCTGTCGGAGCGTTTTCGTGGCTTCTTTTTTGCCTTAGTTTTTGCTCTTTTGAAAAGAGCTTCCCTATTTAGGGGAAAAAAAAAAAAAAGCCGAAGAACTTGAGCTTCAGAACTATCAGTGTCAACGTAAAGTTTTTCAGTCAGCAGCAGCAGTTATACTTCAAGCAGTAATACCCGGTCCCGCCAGCTGTCACTAGCTGCTTGTCCCTACCCTGCTTATGCACTTACACAACTATTTAGCAAATGATTTGGGGGGCAAAAAAATCCAGGAGGAAGACCAAAAAAAAAATATTTCCAGTCTGTATGTAGTCTCTGGTCTAGTACACTGCATAAGAATTCTGCTGAGACAGGGAAAGATACAAGAGCTGCATAGGCTGGCACTGAAACCCAGGCCCGATTAAACCTGATACACAGCACAGAAATAGCCTCAAAGCAAATCACATTGAAGCCTCAACTTTTTTTTCTCCTGGTTTCTCCTAACTTAGTGAAGTTCAATAAACTCCACAGTTGGTCTCATTTTTCCCCAACACAAATATTGCCACCAAGATAATACTACTTCTGCAATAAAGCAGGTATATGGTCATGTTACCAAAATGTCACATCTTCCTATATATGATATTAGCATGAGTGGAATCAAATAAAGGGCATCTTTCATTTTAACAAAACCATTAATACTAGAAATTCAGAATTATATGAATTACAGCTACAGTAACCCTATTTCAAAAAGCTTCTTTAAGAAGCTTTTTGTGGAATAACTACATATGTACTTACTAATTCCTACATCAATACTGTAACCTTACAATACTTGGGTTTGCTTTTAATCCATGGATGGCCCTATTCCCTCAAGGCTATCACCTAGCCTTTAAAAACACTAAAAGGCTTGAAGCCTCTTGGTTCCCTTGACCTACCACTAGTCCTTAATTGTACTAGTTCATTTAGCATAACTTTTCTTGACACATGGGGTCAGAACAGTCATCAGCACAGTGACTTCATATTTCACTATTTGGAAGCACGTTACCAAATCATCCTACCAAATTAACTTTTCATAGTTGTGGTGTCATAGTCAGTTTGTTCAGTTTAAAAACTGTACCAAAAAAATCCAGTTGTAATTTTATTACTTGCTTGTCAGAGAAAAGCAGCATATTAAGTTAGTCTGACAAGACTTCACAGATTCTATTGCTCTCAACTTTATGTCTTCAAAACAAAAAGACAGAATACCAGAAGTCCACAAAATGGCCAAGGCCACAGTACATGATCTACAGTTGTTTGGATCACATTTTCTAACACTTTTTAAACACAGGTCACTTGTTTCATTATTCTACAACTAGACAATAGCCACTTTAAACTGACAGATTAAAAACCCATGTACAAAACTTTCTATTTTGCATGACAATTATGTTAAGGAATGAAAATTATCACAATTTTCCAGACAGACCCATAGTACATGAAAATTAGTTTTTTTTCCTCTTTCGATTTCTCCTAAATCTGCAACGTCCAATGACCTCCAAAGCTGGTGACGTACACAGGTACTTTCATCACATGCACAATTCCCCAAAATTACTGTGAGTGCTTGTTTTGCTACCTTTGCTTACACACTACTTAAAAATTGAAAAAAGTGCTCCTCCGCAGTACTGTAACATTTAAAAATACTTAGGGAATGGAGAACAGCTTTTGAAATCTCAGTTTCTCCTGTTTCTTAATATTTCAGTTCTGAACCCAAAGGGAGTCAGACACCAACCAAAGGGGAATAAATACCATATACAGCTCACCTAGGTAAAACTGTTGATGAAAAATCAATACTCACTGAGAATTTTGTTCTGTATTCATTTCTTCCCTTAAAAAGACAAAGTTCTCTCCATCTTCAGGCACTAAAGAACTTATGTCAGGTCCATCTGGATATGGAGTAATTACTCTCCTGACCATAGCTGGAATCTGTAGTTGTAAAAGCTGTTACACTAAGATTCTCTTAAGTTGTATATTAGCAAACATATAATCTCTTGTAATAGCACCAAAACCAACTGCCATTTAAAACACTTTTACAGATCAAATAATTAATTATTTAACCAGCATATAGACTTAAGTTACACCTTTAAGCAAAACAGGAGAATTATTTTAAGTGACAGACTAAGAATGCATGTTTCAGCTGCCTATAACTCCTGACAAAAAATGCTTCAAGGTTTTGCAAACATTAATATTTTACTACTGTACAGTTAAAGAATGCTGGATTATAAAATGCCTTGGTTCTCCTCTTTGCATAAAAGCTCAACTTTTACATTATTTTTCTTACTGCTTTTAACACCTATATGATCATACTGAACTTTACACTAGAGAAGTCTAATTTGTTTTTTTCTCTCATTTCTTCTAAGTAACAGATGCTCTTTTCCATAGGTTTTTCTTATGGTTTTTTCATGTAATAATTGCTAACTACAGAACATTAATATGCTTAATATGTATAATTAATTCAAGGACACAATACTGTTGCAGCAGCGGCTAGTGAATAATAAAATACGAGCTCCATGAGAGTGATAATAACAGCAGCTGACGTTAGCTTTTCCATCAGATATTGCACATTCAGCCTGTCATCTACAGACCATGCAGGTACGTATTTGTCACTCATCTTTTCCCATTTTAAATATAATCCGCTTACACTCAAGTTATACAACTTACCATTTTCCTGTAATAAACAGAAAGATCCTTTACAACTTCATCACTTAAGACATCCAGAGTCCTAAAAAAAAAATTAAAAATACAAATTTATATATTTTTTTTAAAAAAAGGTCACATTAATGAAAAATTCAAATGACTCTCACCTACAGGCATTACTAGCTATTCATGGTGGTCACAGTGTCAGAAGGAAGAAAATGAACACAAAATATAAACTACTCAATGCCCTTGTTGTAAGGAAGGATTAAACCCACAACCTTTCCAGATAGCCTACCTTTACTTAAGGCCACAGCCAATGTAGGCCTATACAGATACGTTACCATGAACTGGTCATTACCTATTCCTGCATACTTTGAAGTCTTCCTGACATGTGTCTAATACTTCAAGTCTATACAAATTCTTCTGTAAAATTCAGCCACAACATCCCTTGACATTTATGACAAAAAATAATACTACAGCAACAAACTTTAATCAACAGAACTGTCTTGCCTGCATGAGCACCTTTCCTTGCCCAAAGCTGTGACGACTAAGTTCTGTCTGTCTCATGTGTCTCAGTTTAAAGTCTTGCTGCCCAGTAACGACATTTTCAGATTTTCAGTAAAATGCAGATACAGTCTTAATTGCAATAAGAATGCTGCATGTCCTTTACAGGCTTGGGATGAAAAAAATCTGAATTCAGAATAATGCTTAAGACAGTTATTAGATTTTTACTCTTCTCTCCAAAATGTTAATATGTTTATAAATATCTGAAGAGGAAAATTGATAATATGAGTGAATTCCTGTATCTGTGACACAAGCAGAGCAGTTGTGTGACACAGCAAGGAAATGCTGGCATTATGAACTAGTTCAGATGTCTGAGAACTTCTGTAGATAAAAGGAAGCACGACAAAAAGGCTACGAGTGGACAGAGTGGAGCAATAATAGAGATGGGGTTTTTATGGTTCTGTTTGTTTGTTTAAGTCTTTCCTAGAAAAGAAGTTCAATCGGTGCTGATAAAGTTTGCTCTGAGAAGATGATAGGTACTCTGGAAGCAACTTGAAGCCCTGCTCAAAGGAATAAAGAGATGGAAGGCCAGCATACCCCTTCAGCTTCTTAGAGCCGAGCTTAATTATTGTTGAAACCAAGGCTAATTAATTAATTTGTTCAGCCCTCAGTGCAGGCAGTTAAAGCAAAGACACTACCAGAAGGCAGGTCCATCCTCTTTGGAAAATGCACCAGCCATAGTAAACCTATTTAAAATAAATTCAATTTGCATAGTATGATGTTAAAAAAAAAAAACAACCACAACGCACAAAACACAGTAGTTTTATGAATCTTTAAAAAGAATTTTAAAAGCCCAAACAAGTTCACACTTCATGTCAAAGCCCACTGAATTCAATAGAGGTTTTTCCCCTTAATTCAGGATCTTTACATCAGATTGTAATAATAGGGTTTTGTACTATAGAACTGATATAGTATGTACAGATATTTAACTAGCTTCTCTCTCCCTCTTTGGTAAAAACAAGCCCTCCCTTTAAACTAGCGGCATTCAGTTTCATTTTAACATTGACCTGTTCCTATTAGTTCTTCCAATCCTTTTGCCTTTTTGAGATGTTTGGATTTATTATAACAGCCAGTACCTGAACATATTTGCATTCCTCCTTACCTTGCTTCAAGCAAAGCTGCCATATTGAGTCCTATGAACTGCAAGCAGGACAGTTTTAACTGCTCGGCATTATACATTGCTGAGAACTCCAGCAGCTCAGCAGCATTCTTCAAAGTAACTGCAAAGAAGAAACACAATAAACTAAATTGGATAACCTGCTGCAACATCATGCAGCAGTTTAAGATGTATTGCACAGTGTGATCTAGTTATTGAAACATATACTTCTCCATTCCCAGAAAAAATGTTAATGCTCAAATGGCCATAAACTACAATAAGCTCCAAATAACTTTGTAGCACCTTGAATGCAATGGTTGCTTCACAGAAACAGACAGGCCCCACCCCTACAGCCCTACTAGTTTCAATACATTGAAACTCAGCAGTGCCAAACAAAGGGGAAAAAGAAAGATAAAAATAGCAACTTTCACATACAGCGTAAGCAGTTCCTTAAGCTCCAAATGGTCCTTTAGTAGGGAGGAATTAAAAAAAGGGGAGTAAAGCGGCAGGGTGTGAGGAAGAGAGAGAAAAATGGAAATCGCTAAAAAATGCCAAGCAAAAAATTATATGCTGACTTCTTGTAGGAAGCTAAGCAACAACACTTAGTGTTTCCTCGAAGAGACAGATCTTAGCCATATAGAAACAGCACTGTGTCAAACAAACAGAAGAATTAAAAGAACTAAATACAAGGATTGAAATAGAAAAACAGAATTCATTTTATCATGTTTTAAAAGACAAGAACTTTGAATTCAATAAAATAAAGCTTTATTAAAAGTTTGGCTTATTTGTTTTAGTGGTTTCTGTTTGCGTTCTTGCATTGGGTTTGTTTGGTTGGTTTTCTTTGCTTTTTTTAACTTTTCTTTTAATTAAAGAGCACGAGATAAAGACAAAGATGCAGAAGAAATGGAAGATTATGCTACTCTAGAACATCACCCAAACTAAAGAAGCAACTGTTAACAGCTACGAAATGAACAGCAAAAGGTAAGTAGAACAACGCAACATAAGCAAATAATTCCGTGCCGAAAATAGGCAGTAACGCTAATATCTAAAAACAAACAAACAAAAGGCTTTTTTTATTCTCTAATTCTTTATAGTACAAGTGGAAGAACTCACGTCTTTCTGCAATGGCTACTTCGCAGATTTCTTTGAGTCTGGATATAAGAAGTTGGTCAGCTACCACGAGAACATTACATATGAATTCGACATTTTGAGAATCTGGAAAAGAAAGCATCACGTAAACACTGTGGCCAAGTCACAAGCAACTATAACACACACAGCTTCAACAATATTTTACCAAATGATAAATGTAATGGCTTTCCAAATTTTGATGGGGTTTTCACAGCACAAGGAATAGCTTAGAAGAACAAAACAGTCATTTTTTTTGAAGCAAGAGAAGGAGGAAAAAGGAAAAGTAAAGAAAAGGTACAAAAAGGCCTGGGGTACAGCTATCACCTCAAAATCTAAAGCAAGTGGCACAAAAACTTAATTTTCTACATAAAGATTCAACACAAGCATATTAACCATTGAATTGCTATTTTAAAAATATAAAAACTGCAGGAGCTATACTTGTATTGAAAAAATATTAATGGCACCTTTTATTGCAAGAGCTTCATCTGTATACAGGTAATCTACAATTATCTGTAGTATGTCAGAATGGATTGGCATTTCTAGAGCTGAACAACAGGAAGCCTAAAAGGCAAAAGGATTAAAAAAAATAAAATAAAATACACTGACTACTTGGAATAAAATACAAAATTAAGACAGCAATTATATTTAGCAAATGACTCAGAATGAGGGTCACATTTTCAAAGTTAAGCAATTATTTAAGCATTTGCACAAAATACGCTCTTCAATTAAGAATTCATTGCAGCAGAGCTATTTAAAATCTGCCCAAACTTCTGAATAAAGATCCATGAAATAGTTCACTGTTTCATTGGTTTGAGCATCTCCTCAAACAATCCTCCTTGATTATATTATATTATCCACAATTGCCTAAAAGCAGAATTACAGGAATCACCTATGCAAGTATTGAACTGCTTTCCTTTCAAAGGAAAAGACCTAGTGAAATCACAAGTTCCCCAGTATTTTAAGAACCCTCCATTTTAACCATTTTAACTATTAAAGCAAAGCTTTTGTGTGAGCAAACATTAGCCATTAAACCATGTAACTGTCACTTTTCAAGTTTATGCAACATCAATGCTTAACAGCTTTGATTTATTTCAAGTGGTACTGAAGCAAAGCTTTAAACTAAAAGATTTCTTTTGCTTTAAAACATGCTACTGGTACTGACATATTTCCCATCTGAAGTTTAAGAACCTCTTCCAGATACTAAGATTTTTATACAACATCCAGAGCACCTGATTCACAAAATATTTATTATGCTTATGAACTTAGTATGATTTAGATTTACTTACAAAATAACAGATAAGTTATGAGCTACATACAACTGCTATAGAAATCTACAATACAAATGAACACTTTAAAAACAAATTAATATCTTGTCTCACAGTGTTTCAGACACATTTCCTCAGGGATGAGTGAGGAAAAGGCAGCACAGTAACTTACAGGATAGGTAAAGTTTTGTTACGCAGCAGAACTGCCAGTACTTTGCCAGGTTCTTAGATTTACAAATTGCCAAAAAGCTATGAAAGTCAAGAAAATCCTTCACACTGATTCATTATTCAGTCTCTGAAAAATGCTTCTCCATTTATACCTTTCTTCTCCTTCAAGAGGGATTATCAACAGTATTCAGACACTTAATCAGAGGCATTTAGTGAAATTATGATGTCCAGGAACAACTAGGGCATTGACAGACAGCTGGCAAAGAGGAACCAAGACAAATGAAAGATCTACACCTTTTGAAGCAGCAGCTGGTGACTAAGTACATATGAAAAGCTATTCCATACTGAACACCACTGAAATTGTAAGAACTTTACAGAAAGAAATAGGAAATTCATCCCTAGCAGTATCCCATAAGAACAGTCCAGCAGCATTCACAAATCCATAAACTAGCTCAAAAATTAACCTCTAAACAAATTAATACTTTAATTTCCTTTTGTATACATTATTACATTTATTACTCTCATTTAATACACAATCTCAATAGCACAAACACAAAGCTACCAAAAATGTGTTTGGGTTTTGTTTGTTTTTCTTGCAAAACAGGATTCAAGGATCCAGCCTTTCCTTTTCCCCAGTATTTAAGATACGTTATTCTACGAAAAACTGAAAAGCTGCACTTATTTGATGCAACAAAACATACCGCCACACATGTTTATTGGCAATCTTACCTCAATCCATGAGCTGCTTAACATGCTGTGAAAATAATCTGTAAAGAAAGGCATTTCAGTTCAAGATGCAACAAAATTTCAGTTAAAAAAAGACAGTATGACTTAAATTTTAGATATATAAAAATACACACACATACCAAGTCTTGCACAAAGTACACACTTATGACACGGGAATTCCTTTCCATCTAAAGATTTCAGGGTCACATCGCAGAGGTATGAACTAGAAGATATTTAACAGGATCAGAAGTGTGACTATTCAAAAGGGATACAAGCTGTAAACTCTACAAATAAATGCTTACTTTTAGCAAGTTAGGATTTATCCTTTAAAATAAATCACACTTGAACTTTAATAATATCATATTAAATTAATCTAAAAGTACAGGCACGATAGTTTCAAGAGACAATTTATTTGTCCGAAGTTGAACTCTCAAAATTTCATCTGAGTAATTTCCTTCAAAACACAGCTATTGTTTCAAAACTGCTATGAACAAATAAATTAATTATGGCTAATTTTAGTCAAATGGCTTTATGTTATGTTAGTTATTTCTTTTCCATTAGTAGCTACTGTAAGCTTTGACAATGCATTTAAGAGTGAAGTAATCCAAATTCTGTGAAAAAGCTACTTCTATGCAATGTAGCTTTCACTAGGTAGGAAGACTATTCAAGCCTTTGAGTATAAATAGCCCCA
The DNA here is from genome assembly GCA_013399365.1 of Pampusana beccarii. NCBI lineage: Eukaryota > Metazoa > Chordata > Aves > Columbiformes > Columbidae > Pampusana > Pampusana beccarii. The sequence goes on along the minus strand of VWYH01008579.1, from coordinate 148,873 downwards.
TCACACCAATGGAATTAAAAAACAAACATCACTTTGATAAAACTTTAAGGAATTTTTCCATTGAAAGATATTCCAGAGATTTTCTGAATCAGAAAAAAAACATTATACATATATTGTCTTACTACCAATCCATATAGTCTTATTCTCACAACAAGCATATTTGCAAAAGTCCAAGTGGCTTTGACTGCCACACAACATTTCTCCTGGCAGTAATATTCCACGACATAGTTACACCACAGAACACATTGATGTCCAGCAAAAAAAAGAGACACAAAAATATACTATACATCATCTATTGCAGATTACTAATTCATAGATGAGTCTATGAGCATCTATAGAGAGCTTCCAAACATAAGATACTGTGAAGGAGACAAGTGTACATCAGAAGTTAAAATAAAGCCGATCACCCCTTAGCCTACACTTCACAGATAAAGAAATGACAGAAGAGGAAAACAGCGGGGATAGCGGAAGCTTGATTTTAAAAGTTTACCATTTCTTCTGGTTTAACTTCGGTTTGTTCCCATTCTTCTTGTTGACAACATTAATTTTTCCATTTTCTAATCTGACTCCATCCAACCTGCAAATCATTAACATTAGTAGTAAGTAATACAATTAGTATACAGTTCAAAGCATTAAAAACTATTTCACAAAGTAACAGCACTTCAGTGGGCTCATATTGCAAATATGAAAAAGGATCAAATTCATTAATCACAGAAAACTAGAAAAGGCCAGTTGTTAACTTGAATATCTTCACTGCAAAGTAAAATGTAACTGACATTCTTTCCACATGGTGGCTTTCTTATTCATCATCTTAAATGAAGGCTATACTGCTACCAGTCAGTTATCTGAGCAAAGACAGTGGTTTGGAGGAGATGCATTTTTCAGCACAGGCTTCTTCAGCAGCCGAATTCATCGAGGAGGCTTGTGAATGGGATGCTAAAGACAGAGCAGTGCTGCTGGTGGATTGCAAAGCAATACACTTTCAAAGGGAAAGTGCTTTAACACAGGAATTTCACTTGAGAACTCAGGTTTAGCAGCAACTTTACATCTTTGCTGATTAATTTAAGTGTTTGCAGAAAATACAGTGAAGAAAAGTGCCCTGAAAAAAGCTCATTCCTTCCTTTGAAAGGAAAAGACAAACAAAGAAAATAAAATCTGAGTAACACAGTTCCACAGAGACATTTGGTCTCAATTCCATTAGTTACACCGTTTAACCTTAAAAATGCATCGTGTGAACAAGAATTTAACTTTGCTTTGTTTTATGCTAAATACGTCCTTTGTCTATGGAAAAACCGGTTAACTACGGACCACAGCATAGATACTCATCAATCCAAAACTCAATTAGATCAGCTGTCTCTAACAAAAACATGTATTGATGTTTTATAACAGTCATTCTGGAAAGTCAGATGATTTGCATCAGATGGCTAGCCTCAGAGAGCTCATGCCTTTAAAGATACACAGGACAGATGTTTTAAATGCAGGTGTCCAAGACGTTCTAGGACACAAGAAGGGTCAACAGCACATTTCCGTCATATAGAAGCCTATTGAAAAATGATGCTTTAAGTACACAATCGTGCTACAAAAGTCTGCTTGACATGATTCGAAAAGGTCACATATGCTTTCTTTTAGCAAAGTGCATTGGAACAAATTGATGTTGCTTTAAAGAGATGATATGGTGTGGGTTGTAAACTTTTACACTTACAAACAATAAAACAAGTAAAAAAAGGCAAACATCAATCCCAATTAGCCTTCTATTTTAATAACTAAAGTTAGATCAGCTTACACAAAAACACTACTCCATGAAGAACTTGCCAGAATATAAATGCATTTCCTTTCACCCACCTTCCACTTAAATTGCTGAGTCCAAACTTCCTTGCAGCACTTTGCAACATTTTTATGAGGTTAGCTTCTTCACCAACAACTTTGCTTTTTTTGGATTTGTTCTTCTGTTTTTCATTTATAACTTGCACTTGATTATTTCTATAGATCTCAAATGCAGACTTTCCATTAACATTGTCATCAAAACTCATTTTGCTCAGGTTAGAAATTAAAGTATCTTGATATTCTTCCGATTTTCCTTTATGCAGGATTTTTGGCTTATAACCATGAGTCAAAAGATCACAAGTATCAGTGTACATGAACTGCAGAAGGTATGTAAACAGATCTGGATGAACTTTTTCTATTACATAAAGATCACATCCAACAGCATCTTCATCTTTACGGTAGACATCTGGAGTGTCTAGCTGGTTATCACCGGAAACAAACAGCTTCTTGAAGAAGTCAGAGCGTGCAGCCAAGATGTATTTGTGCACAGGGTAAGTTCTTGTGCCAATCTGAAAAGTCACATCGTGGATGCTGTCCATTTCATCTGTTTCATCTAACAGTTTGCCAAAATCCTCCCCAAAACTTGACAACGACACACTTGGAATTTCATAGAGGCTAGAACAAAACAAAACCCATCAAAAAAGCCGACTATTTACAAGCTCCATAAAATTTTACATGGTATTTTAATGAAGAGGGTGAGGTTGTTTCCATTTGGTTTATTGTGTTGGGTTTTTCTGTTGGTTGTTTTCTTACATTGCTGGACTATTTAAAATTTGTCCTGTTCTTTACAAAAAAACCCACATATGTAAGATCTGTCTAGCTTGAGAATATCAAACAGTATTTTGTCTTTATAATGTAGCCAGTAAACATGTCTTATCAGAACTATCTTTATCTCATTCTTCTACCAAGAAAACACAGAAGAAATGTTTCCTGTACTTCATATTAAAATTCAAAGCAATAAGAAAAAAAAGCTAATATTTACATATCACATACATTAGAAGGTATTATGAGAGTGCAAGAAACATGGTTCAGTATTTTACTTTTAATTTTACTTCAGACGTTTTTTTCCAAACAAATAAGATCCACTTTTTTCTTTTACATAAGATTATTACTGATTAGTGAAGAGGTGAATTTCTACAGTCTTTAGAGCTCAGAGTGTGTTGAGAAATACATTGCAAATGCTTGTCTTAAACACTTTAGACAAAATATCAACTATTTGCTAATCATGCAAATAAATAAGCTGAGGTCTTTGATTAACTTCAATATAGTTGCTTACTAACAAGTGCTATTCTCTAGCAGTATGGACAACCACATTTACTGTGACTTCTGTGTGAGCCAAAAAATATTTTTGAAACTTAGAACAATTTGATTGCAATCACACACAAAACTGAGAAAAATTAGAGTTGTTGATATTTTAAATATACCTTGTTTTAGGATCTGACTGTAAAACAGCAAAATTGCAGCCACTAGGATCGGTGGCAATACTAACAGCTCGGTGGACAAAAGTAAGCTTCTGAAGTCGAATTCTTTCATACACACTGTTTGTATCATGTTCACAAGACATATCAAATGAAGAATTCTGAAGGCCTGAGACGAGTTCTGCTAAGGAAAAAAAAAAAAGAAATCCCACATAAAGGTCCAGCTAATTAAAATGCAACTAATATGACAAAAAAAGCAAGATTTATGACTTCCGGAAGCTCATGGATGAAGTCACTGAATAAGGCTAAATTATGGTGAAGATTTCAGCTCACTTAACTGAAATGCAGAAACACATTTTAAGAACAAGGCTTCACATGACATATTAGAGACTTTTGATCCAGAACTCCTTGTGGAAGTGTTTTGCCACTTCTTCATACAAGGCAAAACACTTCATCTAACATTCAGTGCAATCTCTTGTGGAACGAAACAGGCTGTGCATAACTGTACAGCAGTTCAAGATAGTCTTCTTTTCCTGCCATATCAGTTACAGCAGATATAATACAATCACCTTCAGACTTCATATTATATCTGTTTAAATTATACCTAAATAAAATACTATTGAAAAAACATTATATTCTCTGAACACTGGATTATTTTTCAAGAACTGGATAATCAAATACATGCACACCATTCACCACATTCATTAAAACCACTCAAAGTAACAGAAGCTCTCATTTCTTACAAATCAGTGACGAAGATCAACTAGACCTTTAACTAGTCAACAGGTCTGGATTCTGATTTTTTCTTTAAGATACTAAAACTAGAAAAAGAATAGCAGTAAGCATAAAGAAGAGAATGCTTACAGACACATACCAGCACCGGGAAAAACAGAGCAAAAAGGAGACAGATTTGGTGCCTCTGTAATGAGGGAACTACTATGTGATGTGTTGAGTAAAACAGAGTAGCAGAGTAAAAGTAGTATGTAGCTCTGGATTAAGCGACAGAGTAAAGAATTTTACTGTGAAAGAATACAAAAATGGACTGATAAAGATAGAATCTCCATATCAAAGGAAGTAGAACTGCAACATAAAGCTATAGAGTTCAAATACATCCCAAACTGGAAGTAAATCCATTTATATCCGTAGAGTTCTAAGATCCCTACATGAACAGAGCTCAGTTTTAATCAAAATCTTGTCCTGTAGCAGATAGGTATCTTCCTCACGGAAAAACAATCCGTCAGGACCTACTACTCTCAGCAATACGAGCCAAGTTAATAAGGCAGAAATTGCTCTGGACCCTGTATGATGTCCACCTAAGGGTCTGGGAAACACAGTAAGGTCTCACAGACTTAACAGTGCAAGCAAGTACATGCTCCTCCTTTTCTTCAGTGCCAGTCTCTTACAAATGGTCATCTGTGACGAGATCATTACACTGGACTCTTGTGCTACTATTACTCTTCAGAAGTACTTTTCTTCCTATAAATCTGTACCTGAAGGTTAACTGAAGGCTGTAAACTAAGTAAAGCGTAGTATTACTGAGGAAAGAGAACAGTAGTGGTAAAGGCTACCAACTGGCAGTCACAGAGGAAAGAACAAACTCACCAGACAATACTGTTAGAGACTGTAAAGAATCAATTAAATTTTTATATTGATTTGAAGTACTTAAAAACCATCAAGAAATCAGAGCTAACCTTTCTTTTCTGAGACTTTTTTTCCTTCTTCCAGCCACTTGCCTGTAAAGGCTTCACCATCCTGTGTGACAAACATTATCTCATTCCTGTTTAAAGCGACATCGGACATGAAGACTTGCCGGCCATACACCCAACGACACTGCTTCATGGAATTGTTAGATGACTTCCAGCAAAACACCTATAATACCATTTTTTTTTTTCAGAGAAAGGGGAAAAACCTCGTATCATATAAAAGCAGTTACATATTACACACTACATTTTTAAACACAAGAACATGCCATCTCAAAGTTGCATATAAAAGGAGAAAAACATTTTTCAAAATTATATCCTAAAGCGTTATGAACATCTATTACAAAGAACCCGCAAGTAAAACCGGGAAAATCTATTACGATATCGAAGTCCATTTGCCCACGAAGGGCATTTGAAAAGTTTTTTCTGAATATTCAAACATCTTCACAGCAGTCCTGTGTCATCAAGTCAAGTGGTGTCATCAAGCCAAGAAACAAGTTTAACCTAGCTCCTGATTTACACATTTGTTCTACTCGTTTGCTTATAAATCAGGCAAAATTCAAAGCTAGCACACCAAACATTTAAACCATTTCCTGTTAACTGATTGACAAAGACCTCAAGTTTCTCCATACCAGCCAAGATTTTGCAATGGAGATCATGACCAAACACAAACTTCAGAACACTCAACAGAAATGTAAAGAACTGTATGCACAGCAGGACTCCTACAAGGTATACTTTAGATGTCTGAAAGAAGCAAGCATGAAGGAACATTCCCACGCAACATAAAGCCCAGGCGTGGTATTAGTGCTGCTAAAGTCAGGCTTTTGTCTTCTCCCATTGAAGGACCCTGCACAGGTCTGTTAACACCTACATAAGGAGGGAACAAAATAATTTGAGTAACCTATTTCCTTTCCCTTCTCTTGAACCCTACAGAATCACAGCATGGTTGAGGCTGGAAGGAACCTCTGGAGGTTATCTAGTCTAACTCTCTCCTCAAGCAAGGCCAGTTGCCCAGGACCATGTCCAGGCAGTTTTTTAATACTTCCATGGATGGAGACTCTACAGCCTCCATGGGCAACATGTGCCAGCATTCAATTAACCTCACAATGAAAAAGTGCTTCCTGATACTCAGACAGAGCCTCCCATGTTTCAGTTTGTGCCCATTGCCTCTGGTTGTGTCACTGGGCACTACTGAAAAGAGCCTGGCTCCATCTTCTTCATGTCTTCTCTTCAAGTACATATATACCTTAAAAAAATCCCCCTTAAGCCTTCTGTTTTCTATGCTAAACAGTACTCTTTTAAAGAGAGCACAATCAAGCCAGACCATGAACTGCTGATTCAGGAAATACAAGTATTAAGATCCCATCCTTCTCCTCACTCAATAATTTATAATTTATAATTAAAGCACTAAAGATCCCAGCATTTGGCAGTATTCACATGGCAAGATATGCAACGTAAGTTGACATAGTTCCACTCATGCAGGACAAAGTAGCTTCTTACTGCTACTTACTACTACAGATGCTAGAGGCTAAACCTCACATGGACAATTACTGAAATGGAACTTTATAATCTCTGAGACAACTAATGACCAAATAAATAAATAAGGTCATCCCAAAACATAATTCACACAAATATAAAGAAGCAAAACACCCACACTGCTCCCTATTTTAATAAAATGAGCCCAGTTTTAACATTCTTTAAAGCATTTCAGTAACAAAACCTTTTTGTAAACACCACTAGATGGCACTGAAGATTTAGACTTCCCAGTGAGCAGCTCTAGGAAAGGCTGGGGTTTTGAAAGGACCTATGAACTGTTACTCTATGAAAGAATGAGGGAAGGAAACAATAAATCCTCCATAGTATTCCAGTTCTAAGTCACCACAGTGCCTACACTTAACTATGAACACTATGCCATTCACCAGGTTTAGCTGGAACTTTTCAACAATAAAAGGTGCATCCCATCTACAGAAAAGCTGCTTTTCAGTAAAGGCTCTAAAACTTCAAGTCCAGAGACTACTTCCGAGACTGTTTCTGGAGGGCACAGAGATAATAGGGTAGGTGGGGTGACAGGAGGGATGGGAAAGAAAAAACAAAACAAAACCATACAACAACAACCAAAATCCACCACCAGCACAGTCCATGTATGCTACATAACCACTTATGCTTGTAAAATTAAAGAAGTTTAAAGCCATTAGTTGTTCACAGATTTTTAAATAAGCTACTGTACATGACTTTGGTAGTCTTCCCATACTTTTAACAACAACAAAAAAAGAAACCACACATACACACACAAGACTATCAACTCTACAAAAACGAATGGAGTATTTTCTATGCATTATTTTGTCCTGTCAACTTCTTACATTAGAAGTTTGATTAATCAGTATGCATCTTGCTATACAATTATGATTTCTAGGGACACAACTTACTCTTCCAGCTTCATCCAGTGCTAAAATGCAAATCTTCTGACCCTCATTTTCTTGAAGATGCTGGGTATCTACCTTATATTCCAAATGTCCCCCATTAACAAGAACTTTTTTAAGGTTCAGCTGTCTGAAACAACACAAAAGGTTAAATTAGTATTTCTTCATTATGTATTGATGTTGGTTCCATTTTAGAGTTACCTTTTTCACTTAGAGAAGTAGTAAAAAATACAGGTGAGGTAGTGACACTGAAAAATTACTTAATTTCTTCTCACTGATACTACTAACATAACTGCTAATAAAATACTATTAAATTAAATAAATACTATTAAATAATCACTAAGCTACAACGTCAATAAATACTGCTAGAATTTGAAGGCAAGTGAAAAGCTAACTGGGAGTTAGATGGGCAAAAGTGCTAATTAACTTTTCTAATCTGTTATTGCAAACTAAGAAAGAAAGGGATCAAATAATTTCCTAAACTTGTAAGTCATGTGCCCAGTTTCTTCAACAGGTTTTACGTTCAGGTTTTAGCATATGGACCAGATGATGTCATAAGGTTCCCCTCTGAAACCTGAATTACCCTTTATAACATACTATATCCACACATTAATTATGAAATTCAGACTCCAAACTACTGATTCAAAAATCATAGCAACAAAATAAAAGCGAATAGCAGATCTTTAGTGCTTCTACCTAGATGTACTTATACAAATTCAGGCTAAGAGATGAACAGAAAAATACCAATTTCAATATTTACAAAGCTATGGTACAAAATATTTCCACTTGGTACTTTTTCTTAGAATACCTTTGGTAAATGGTGACTAGCACCTTAGACTCATCTAATAGCAAAACCAATGAAACAAACAGACAAGGTAACCGCAGTTCATATGTAAGAACTGCAAATGAAGAAAACTCAGGGGAGCAGTGTATTTTCTCTACTTCACGCACAAAAATCTTTAAAATAGCTTGCAAGTGTAAGACGACAGTGATATCTTCCCCCAATTTTCTTTATGACAAATTAGGAAAGTAACACATACTTCGAAGCCATCTTTTTGCACTGATAGTCTGCAAGTAAATAAATATCTCCTCTTTCAGTAACGCATACTGTAGCGCCATCGCTTGCGGAGACCAAGGACACAGAGATATCTTTATGGTGTAGAGCAGAAACCTGACGAGGTGAAGTTACACATTTTTCTCCATTGGGATCCAGAAGATAACCTAGAAAATACAACACATCCCAAAAACATTACTTGCCATTCCACACATCGTGCATTTTAAGGACACTTTGCTACACTATTTTGAAGAACCTTTAAATTCTAAAAGACTTTTTAGGTAGTTTGAGAACTCATCTTCAAAATAATTAGACATATAAGTGACTCACCACACATATTTGTTAGTTCACTGCAAACACCAGAAAACATTCAAGATTTGATACACAAAAAGATGAAGTCAGGTATATTCTACAGGGAATACTATTTAACATGGTTAGACCCTGCAGTGGTACTGCCTTTGATTCCAAAGAAAGAACATTTATTCGATCATATTACAGCTCAAGACACCAGGAAGAAGCAGCAGAACTACTTTTAAAGCTGAAAGCAGCCCTGTCATATGACAGTGTAGTGCTATGTCCACTGCACTGCACCATGTGCACACCAGAATAATCTCAACACCACAAGCAAAGACTTATATAACGAGTACATATAATAAAAAAATACATATTTACTAAGATGCTTCTCTGACAAAGACAAGTTTTTTCACATACCTTTTGCAATCTTAAAAAGGAATACAAAAAAGTGTTTGAACCTGACGCTAGAACTGATGCAGATTAACTGTAAGTACCAGAGCTAGCTATCAGTTTTGTTTGCACACAGATACAGAACTGCAGAAATGCAAATCCAAACCAATATGGGTAGGAACCCCCAGGTTCTAGTGTAACTTGGGGAACGACCTGTTGGAGAGCAGTGTAGGGGAAAGGGACCTGGGGGTCCTAGTGGACAGCAGGATGACCATGAGCCAGCACTGTGCCCTTGTGGCCAGGAAGGTCAATGGCATCCTGGGGTGTATTAGAAGAGGGGGCTTAGTAGGTTGAGAGAGGTTCTCCTTCCCCTCTACTCTGCCCTGGTGAGACTGCATCTGNGACAACCAATGATAAGACAAGGGACAGTGGGTTCAAACTGGAACACAGGAGGTTCCACTTAAATACGAGAAAAAACTTCTTCTCAGTGAGGGTGACAGAACACTGGAACAGGCTGCCCAGGGAGGTTGTGGAGTCTCCTTCTCTGGAGACATTCAATACCCGCCTGGACCCCCTTCCTGTGTAACCTCATCTGGGTGTTCCTGCTCTGGCATGGGGATTGGACTAGACGATCTTTTGAGGTCACTTCCAATCCCTAAGTTTCTGTGATTCTGTGAATATTGCAATACCTGTTTATTAAAAAAGACGAAAGGAATTAAAATATCCCATCCATACAACAAATCAAGAAGTTCACTAGTTGGTAATATTTTTATTAGTTTCTTCATTTCAGAATAATACTGAGTTAAGTGAAGATTCTTGTAACGGCAATGTTGCAAAAAATTCTAGATATGGCAAGCACTTCAGTTTAAAAATTTCATAAGGAAAAATTTATCAGTAGCATGTTTACAGCGTGCAGTGAAAGAAGAACATAGGCAGGAAAGCTCAGTGCTAGTTTATTAAGGGCAGTACCAACCAGACTGCTCAAAGGAGATAAGCATGCCACAGGGTAATTTGCAACACAAACAGCAACATTACGTTTCCTGAAAGTCTTCAGTAGCAGGACTACACAAGATACATGGAAGGTAAAAGAATTATGAAGAGTTCAAATAACAGAGCTAAGTCTGACTAGCTCCCATCATCTCAAAATGTGAAAGTGACTGACAGTAATGAAAAGTATTCTTCAAAAGAAGAGTGTGAAGATATGATGTCATACTTTCAAAAAAAAAAAAAAGGAAAAAAAGAAAGCTTTAGCCAGGCTTCCGTTGTAAGAAGCAGATGACAGATTTAGTATGAGGAATAACACCTTTTTTAATGGCTGAGTTTTACTTTCAGAATGCTTCTACCTTACCTAGTTGGCCGCCATTCAGCCCCATGGTATACACTGCTTCCTTAGTCCATAGCACTGTATGGAATCTGCCTGCAGCCACTCCAATCACCATTCTACCTTTCAGGTTTTTTGCCTGAACCTAAGCACAAATCCAAAGTACATCTTAATATTAAGCAGCAACAGGTGATTTTCACATGTACAAACTCCTCAAGTCATTAAGAACGAAACATTAGTATCAATCCACATACAGTCTAATAAGTCAGGTTACTTCAGAAGTTTGTCAAGTGGGGCACTATTGCACTACTAATAAAAAAAGTAAACTTTTTGAATTATCTAATTAGAACTAGAATAAAATCTCCTTAGGCTGTAAGATGTTGAACAAGATTGCACAGGACATGTATCAGACAGCCAAAGAAGACTTAGGTGCTGCAAAACGGTAGCTAAAAAGTTCAGCTTGTAAGTCCTAACACCCTAAACATACCGCAGAACACTATAATATTAATTCCACACTTCGAATTTAACTTGATTTTCCAGATCAAGATCAAAGCAAATACTGTGGATACACAGCTACCATTACACGATTGAAGAGCATCCCACTGTACCCCAAAACACTATGCTGTTGCACTTTGGCCAATTATTCTTTCCTACTTTTATAACACTGGTAGTACAACGTTGTTCTACTCTAGATAAAGCTTCCTTTCAATAAAAGGTACTGTAACTTGTACTTACTTAAAAAAAAATACAAAAACTTATAGATGAAGTACAGAAATATAGTCAAGTTGCTGATGCCCATACTCTCTCTTCCCTGTTGCTATTATTCCCAAAGCATTACAACTACAGAATCAACAGTGCTTTTAGTAAAGGACACAACTGCCAAACCCTGAGATCCATCATCTAGTGACTCAAAAGGAGTAGAGAGCATGAATCTCAAGATATACATACCTATGACTCATACATCATTACAGCTACAGAACAATTCAGCGAAGAAAAGGGGTTTGGCAATTGTACCTTATATCATACTTCACACTACAAATTTCAGTACAGCTCAGGTTACAAACTAAGACGTTTATCAAGACACAGGTAAGTATTTAAGATTGAGATGTACGACAACACAGAATCAAGATTTTATCTGAACTCACATTCTACTTCGTCCTGAAAAAGTTTAAAAGCTATTTCCACAATCTTCACATTTTACTTTTTGTTAAAAAAACCCCAAGAAACTAACAACTAAGCTTTGGCTGATATTATTTTTACCTGTCTAGGAACACTGCAATTAGCAGGAGGAGGAAGAATACCCAATTGATGGAAAGTATTTAAACCAAATGTGTAAACATATCCATCTTCTGTTAAAACAACAGTATGATCCTTAGCTGCAGCTATCTGGGAGCACTGATGGCCAGCTAAGCCTTCCACGAGTCTTGGAACCTGAAAAAGTAAAAAAATGTTTTATATTAACCAGTAGCCATCTATGAAACTAAAGTTACAGCAACAGAAAGTCATGACCAAATATTGAACTGCAAATGAAAATGCATTTGAATGTACAATACACTCATTAACATAATTAGCACACCCAACACAATAAGATGAACTACTTTAATTTGAAAGGCATTCTCTGCTATCAAGAAGATGATTTTTAAACTACCTGCTCTGAAATGAGGTTGGAAACTATATCCTCAGGACAGCTGGATAAACATAACTATTACCTCTTTTCTTTTTTAATTACCATGAACAACAAAGATTTCTCTCTTCCTCCAAAACATAGGAATAAGAAAAAAACAGAGTAAGGAAGCAGTTCTGTATCTTTCACTCTCCATGCACTCTAACATGAGCCTTCCTTTATTCAACTGCTTAACATCCTCATTTCAAAACAGCAATCTGCAAAAAATTCTAATTTCACAGAGTTTTTTGCATGTTGTAACAATGTACTGTTCAGATGAGAACAAGAGGTGAGTTTTCACTTAATAGCTCTGCAAGTTTAGTAAGAAGCAACCCTAACATCACTTTTTATGACACTACAGTACTATAGATCCACAGTTCCGCTGTTTGTGCCAGCCTTGACATTTATCAGATGGCATCACAAACCTATTTATGAAATCAGCCCAGCCAAAAACCATTTGCTTCCACTTATCTGGTATCAGCTAGCCTTTAAAAAACTTGGCCATAACACAGAAGTTTGACCACAGTATCTAGCTATCTTAAAATATATTTAAACGCACATTCTTCTACCCTCTGACACCTCACCAGCAGTACTGGAGAATATATTTTTTCTGTTATTGTTGAGGATCAAGGTGGTTGGTTTGAAATCAACAGCAACCTGGTTTTGGAAGTACACTCACAGAAACTCTAATCCACCTTTCAGACTTGCTGTTTGAAATAAAAGAAACATTACATTAGACTACATGGGATAGCATACTAGGCATGTTTGTTCGTCACCATGACCCAAGCGCCCTCCTTGTCCATGTCCACATGTATAAACTTGACCTTTGTGAGAAAGGAACACAGAGTGGAATTCACAGAGTACCACCTGAAAGAAAAAAAAAAGGGGGTGGGGAGAAGGCAGTATAGAACAAATTAACTGTCTTTGATAATCTGAAAACGCTTGCCAAAACTACTTTGTGAAGAAGTTCAGCTTTAATAAAGATCTGTTCATGAAAATACAGTACTAGTATTAAAGAACAGGACTGCCAAATCAAGTCACAAGGAACACAAAATATTTGCTTTAATGTCTTAACCTACTTGAAGAGACCTACAGTTTCTATTTATTAAAATAAGTTCAAGCATGGCCCTACAGCCTAACAAGTTCAAAAGTTTTAAGGGCACCAATATTGCCTCAGAAGAGCTGAAGGAGACATGTTAAGACTGCAGCACACTGTCTGCCTTGAATGCTTGTTCAAGTTGTACTTTGGACTTCCAAAAATTCTTAAATTGAAGTCCCAAGATGTTATCAGGGATAAAGCTACTGTTACAGGGAGCATGTTTAACAGCACATGCTGCTTTCAACACTGGAAGAATTTTAATTCAACATGTATCAAACACATTCATTGTTCCACTTGAGTTCACTATGGGAGTTGCACAAGAAGTCAAACACAAAACAGTCACAGAAGTACCATGCTTCTGCATTTATTTAGTGATGTAGGAGCCACATATCCAAGGTAAATTATATTAAAAGAAAACAGCACATTCTCCCACCAAAACAGAGAACCACAATTTTATTGAAAGTTATTGGGGAGCAAGAATATAGTACAGAAGGCCTACTATAGAACTCCTTAGCTGCTCTAAGCTGCTTGCCAGATTAACAGAAACTGCTTGCTGAAAAACAACTAGGAAAAAAGAAAGAGATGGGGAGGGGGAACAAAACACCAAAAACAAACACAACAAAAAACCCACAGACGCTTTTTTTTTTAAATGCAAATTTTCAAAACCTGGTAACATCTTCAATACTTGTTCCCTCTCATACACCCCTTCAAGGTCACTGAGAAAGGTGTCTATGTAAGACACTAAGAATACCTGTTTGATATACACGCCATTCCGAGGAAAAAGGTCCACCAATTCAGGATGATGTTTACTCTGTTGACCACCATGACCCAAAGTAAAATTTCTATTATTTCCCCAAGTGTAGACTTCCATGGGATCTGCAATGAAGAAAAATTGTCTCTGAAGCTTGTAAATTTACTAGTCTTGTGCATGCTGACTTTGAAAAGCGACTCCTGCTGTTTCTATTTGAAATTCAAAGAGAAAAGCTGTCTTTCACCTAGAACTGAACTTCAAAAATATTTATTCTCTTGTGAGAAGATGCTATGTCAAAATATTTTAACAATAATGTGCAGATGATCAACATTACTTAAATGTATTTTGCAGTTGTGGAAAATGCAAACATTCCTCAGCAAAAGATTTACTTGTTAGGTTTTCCAAAGACAACTACTACTACCTGAGATTACACATGCTTTGCTTCAATTTAGTAAAAAGCCTTTTCCAAAAAACTGTTACGCTGTCATGCATGAAAACCATAAACACTTGAAAATCAGAGGTATGGCCGAAAAATAACACTTCGCCTTTTTTTTAAATAACCTCTCAGTTACAATGGTATCTGAACACGTTTTTCTGATGAGTAAAATACTGAAATCACTGCATATTTGATCATGCTGCACCACTATTAAGAAGAATTTTAACATATTTTACTCATTTAACATATTTTACAAGATAAAATTAAAAATATCCAAAACTCAGTATTTATGCGACCAAAAATACTTAAACTGCTTGAAAAAAACTGAAAAGAACAAATTTCACTGTATAGCCAGACTGAACTCAGGGACACGGAGAAGAGGGGAAAGAAGGGGAGTAGGAAAGTATAAAACAGCATTAAACTACCCTGTTTCCCCCAAAATAAGACAGGGTCTTGTATTAATTCTTGCTCCAAGAGATGCTTACTTTTTTACATGCATAGCTGCCTGGACACTATCTAAATTGTTTTTTTAATGAACTGTAACTAGGGCTTGTTTTGGGAGTAGGGCTTATATTTCAAGCACCCGCAAAAATCCCAATGAAAATCATGCTAGGGCTTATTTTCCAGGTAGGTCTTATTTTTGGGGAAACGGGGTAAATAAAAGCTACTGGAAGAACTACTCCCTTATCAAAGAAAAACTTGGGTGCTCTGAGTGATTCTTACATACTCATTTCCTACTTGTATTTAGAGTGACTGTAACTGGCTTTAATCAAGCTACCTTGTCTGAAAAATAGCTTCCAGATTCAAAAACATGTTTCTCCTCTTTTCACAAAACACACAAAAGTGACATAAACTACTCTATCAAATTCAAAGCCATTGAAGTCTCTCTGATAATCTGAATTGAGATAAAAGAGGAAAAACACAGAATCATTACGATTGAAAGGCACCCCTTGAAAGGTCAGCTGGACCAGGTTCCCAAGACCATGTTCTCGCAGGTTTTCGGTAATTCTGAGGATAGAGTCTCCACCTCTTTATGTTACCTACTATATCACTTGATTTTTTTTTTTTTAACCTCTAAGTCAGTCATTATTTCTTCATTTTTGCTACATATGTGCATCCTGTGCATACTGCCAAGATTCTGCACCTGCTGTCTTCTAATAATAGTGACCCCATATCTTCAGGTATCTCTTTAACTTACACAGTCCTAATTAGAAACAGAAGATATTGTCTACACTGCTACATACATTAATATACTATTGGATCATATCTCCTTGTAAAATACAATTTAAGCTATTTGACTTCTTACCAGTTTTCTTGAACACCACATGGACTGGCCTGTCTTTCATCACAAGATCCAGAGCTGATAAGCCTTCTTTATCCTGAACATACAGGCTAACGCCACGCTGAAAGAGGAGAGGAGGGAAAGAGAAGAACAGAAGTTATTTTAAACTCCACAGCTTGAAGTAAGCCAGGTAAACATTTAAGAAGCTAAATAAATCTTTAATTTAAGCTTAATATTGACACAGGAAAATCTTCAGATTCAAGGAAACTGTAAGGAAATATGAAAAAAAAACAGTGCAATTCTGTTCAGCCACACATACATCATGTTGATCTATTAACTGGGATTTTATTGTATGAATATTGATGAAATAAGATGATGTGATCACTGAAACACAAAGGTAACACACTTGAAGATAAATCACTGTGAGCTAGCAAGGACAAATATTTATCAAAAGTGCATTTACCAGCTTCAAAGAACACATTTTCTTATATTAGAACATCTACAGAACCAGTTTTGACAAGCTAGAGGGAAGAGGAAAACAAACAAACAAAACCACCAAAAAAACCCAAACCACAACACACCACCAAACAAACAACTACTATGGCTCTGAAAACAAGCAGGGAATATTGGTTCACAGTTACTGAGAAAAGGCAATAGGACACGAATAACCAGGTAAGACAGCAGCTGGGAAGCTTCAGAAACATAAAGCATGAATAGGTCATTGATTTAGAACTCAGAGAGTGGTAGATATTCTCCATAAATACCATTTTCTCAATTAAAAAAGTGCTACTGCATCAGCATTGGTTCTAAGGAAGTGTCATCAATCAGATGTCTGAAGGGAAGAACTGCAGACGTCCCCAGGAAGAACATAATGGATACTAAGGCTCTACCTGTGTACCAGACCTCATGGCTAATATAAAAGAAAACCTTACAGAATCTCACGCTTAAGAGGTAAACACAGGAAAAACAAAAATCAAGGGAGCACAATTCATTCAAGCACAACAGAATGACAGGTAGCTGCATCTGCAGTACGGATTTTAACCCATAACTTCTTTTGGAAAAACATTAGCCAGAAGAACAACATACATTCTCCAAATTATATAGGCAACCCTACTAGCAACAGTGCTGGTGTTAATCCACTACATAACAGAAAGACTGACCTATTTTTATGATTTAACAGGTAGCTGGATATTGTTCTCTTTGGCAGCTGCATAAGATACTTACAAGCAAAACAGAGGCTGCAGTGATATCCATGTGGTCTGAATTTGTAAAAACTAACCCAAATTACTGAGTGGCAACACTTGTACAGTCTGACAACAAACCACAACTGCCTCCAGCTCTCAAGACAAGTCTGTCATCCACACCAGTTGAGTATCCCAGGGGTTGATACTGGGGCCAGTACTGTTTAACATCTTCACTGATGACGGGACAGAGTGCACCCTCAGCAAGGCTGAGGATGATACAAGACTAGGAGTAACTGACAAGCCAGAGGGTTGTGCTGCCATTCAGAAGGACCATGACAGGCTGGAGCAACGGGCTGAGAGAAACCTCATGAAGTTGAACAAAGGAAAATGCAAACTTTGGCCCTAGGGAGGAACAGCCCAGTGTACCAATACAGCTGGANAAAGAAAAAAAAAAAAAAAAAAAAAAAAAAAAAAAAAAAAAAAAAAAAAAAAAAAAAAAAAAAAAAAAAAAAAAAAAAAAAAAGGAAAAAAAAAAAAAAAGAGACCTGTGGCTCCTAGTGAACAAGCAGTTGACCACAAGCCAGCAATGTGTCCTCACAGCTAAGAATGAATGGTGAAAGCATCCAGGGCTACATGAGGGAGCATTGCCAGCAGGCATTACTCAGCACTGGCAAGCCACAGCTGTGGTGCTGAGTTCAGGTCTGGAATCCCCAGTGCAAGACAGACACGGACAGGGAGGAACAAGTCCAGTAAAAGACATGACTGGAGGCAGGGGGTGGGGATCTCAGTGCCATCCAGTTGTAGGACAAGTAGCAATGGGTACAAATTGAAATGTAAGAAATTCTGTTTAAACCTAAACCCAATTTTTACTGGATTGGCATTAAAGCATTGGAAGAGAAATATCTGAATCTCTGTCCCTGGAGACATTCAAAATCCAACTGGACACAGTCCTGGGCAACCTGCTCTAGCTGACCTTGCTTGAGCATGGGGGTTGCACTAGACAATCTTCTGAGATTTCTTTCTAGCTCAGCTGTTTCACAATTCTATGCTATAATCCCTTCCTGTTGTTGCTGTAATACCTTAAGAACACACTCCTTCTACAAGGCAGTGCAGCAGATCGGCTTCAGTTGAAGAAGTGGGAGGCAGAGCACTCCCTGTGAACTGTTTCATACCATTTCTTAGAGGAATATTAGCAGAGCTAGCTATTAATATCAGAAAAACCTCACTCATTTACGCAACTGACAGAAAAGTAAAATCCATCTGGGGAAACCTGTACAGGCCTCCTGTTAGTAATTATCAGTGATACAGATGTACACACACACAAAAGGACTGAATACTTTTTCATACATTACATACACAGTTTTCAGATTTTTAGAGAGCAGAATCATGCACAGTTCTCACACAAACACCTACTTTTGCGAAGTTTAATGAAAACCTCTTCACTATGTAAGGGTACAGCACATGAAATCTATATTTAACAGTTACCAGACCTTCAAGAATTAAAAAGTACTGGATCCACAACCATTTTGCTCTAACTGCTGTTGAAAGCACAGAGTTTAAGGCTTACAAACGGCTAGTTGCTGAAATTTAAAAAGGCTGAACTCAAAATGAGAAATTCTCTGCTTTAAAAGGTTTGCTTTTAAGTAACCCTGAACCACAAATCTTTCATTTTCTCACACAGTTAAAGGGACCCTGAATGTCTCAACCATATGTAGCTCTTCCCTTTGCTGTACATGGGACAGGAGAAACAGAAAAGCAATTGAAAAATATACACGACTTGCTAAATGGCAGGAAAGAAACAGCAATTCCAAGAAAGGAGTGAGAAGAACTGAGCAAAAGCCCTGGTTAAAATACTAATGAAATGGGGATTCACTTAATAAAATGCTCCATATCTTGAAGTGCTTATCTCTGAAATGTAAGATTAACTTCTAATTATAACTCAATTTAATATTTGCTTATTTTATGTTCTCTGAAAACACTAATTGGTATAAGTACTGAAGAGTCTATTTTTAGAGTATCTTAAGTCTGATCACAATCCACTTTTAAGATCCTGACCCTGATATCATCCACAGAAACCAGTTTTCAGGAAGTCCACAATTAATCAGGGATCCTTACTCAGTGCTGATTTCTGCATGGGAAAATGCAGACATCTTTTATGAACACAGAGACAACTTTCAGGTAAATCAATGCACTGTGATCTACACACAATATTAAGACAATCCTCAAGAGGCTTTCAAGCAAGTTAAAAAATGCACTTCTGCATAACAAATAGAACTTTAAAAACTGTAGATACCAAGGAAAAAACAGTTATAAATCACTCACCTTTAGTAAAGACAAAACACAATCGATGTATCCATAAAATATACTTCTGTGCAAAGCTGTCCATCCAGACTCTTTGTCTTTTGCCAAGAGATCTACTCCTTTGGTCTCAGCTAACCAGTCTAGCACACCTTTTTTGCCACAAGATGAAGCAAGATGTATAACATTTCTACCAAAGGCATCCTTTATAGTTGCAGCATTGTAGCAGTAAGAAGAGAGAAAGGCCTTGATCTGGCCCTCACTTCCTCGGGTTACCACAGAAATAACATCCAAAGCATGCTGTAGAGATCGACACTTTGAAGTGCAGTCTGGCACGAAAGAACTCATCTTCAATTCTGAAGCTGCTCCTCTCCTTCAGGGAACAACCCTTGGGTTTATCAAGGCATTCCAATTCAGTACACAACACAGTGCCTTAAAAAACGTATAATTCCAAGAATGTAAATCCAGTTTTATTGAGCTGCCATTAGAAATTTTTGTACTGTTATGTTTGGCACTTGATCCAAATAAATATTTATAAGTATATATTTTTAGAAGTCTTATTTCACCATCTTATATAACAAATATTCTTGTCCATAGAAAATTCCAAAAGTGAACTACCTCAAGTGTGGAGAGGGGGATTCCCCCTCCACACTACCTTATTCTTCTAAAACGCCATAATTGCAAGGGAGACCTGAAAGAGAACAAACCAGAACAGATTAGTCAACAAAAATTCTTTTCCCCAGCAACTGGACCAATTTAAATTCATATCAAACCAGCGCTTGCAAGTACAAGAGCAATGTGGCAAGGGTTACCTGACCTGCCCCATGCCACCTGAACTTATACTCAGGCATTCAGTCAGTTTACGACTATTCCCCACCCCAACCTTCAAAGGCACCTCCTCCCTTTCTTTGACAGAAATCTTTCAGGGTATGTGGTGATCTGGATCCAAAAAAAAATATCTGAAGAGGAAAAAAAAAACACAACAACAAAGTTTGCTTTCCCAGCTTTAGGGTCCTTAAGACCCTTACTGTCTAATTATATCATTACTTTGTGATCAGAAAGCAAGGACTGAACTGAAAGACTGCTGGGAAAAACAAAAAGCACCCACCAAAAAATCCCCACAGTCGTTTACTAGTTCTTGTCTAACAGCAGCTTTGTCAGGTACACCCAAGAGGAGGGAGGGACCACCATATTTTACCTCTGCCACTGCAAAAAAGGATTTTTACTTTTATTTTTTTTTAATTTTCTCTTCCTCCTGGCCTGAATGCCTAACCATCTCCATACTAAGTGTCTCCTGCAGAATCAACAGGAAGGCTCCTCACCACCACTCCCAGAGCCTCTGACAAAGGTGAGAGGAAGGATGACAACAGGGTGAAAAAAAACTTGTACAAGAGCTGTGAATTCAGACTGTTGGCACTCATGCAGGGCAAAGGTCTAAAGCTCCTCAAATAGGCAGGAAGAAATTAAGGTCTAGGTTGGAAGGGGTAAGGGAGCGAGCAAGAAGAAGGAAAAAGAGGCAAAGATACATATTCTTTTTCATGAAAATATGTTGACACTGTGAAGCATACAGCATTTCTGCTCATCTGTGCATGCTTATCTTTAGTATATCCATCTTTCTTTGGCATCCACTTTCTCAAAAGTAAACAAGGCCTTACAGAAGCACTCATCTAGCCTATTATATGTGTGCACTTATATTTAAAAGGGTTCTAGCACAAGAAATGCAGATAGCAGTATAAAAATCACACAGAAACCCATGTAAAACAGAAAAAGTGAACTATACCCGTCACTGATACACTGCATAAATTAATATGAACTGCTTTTCAGTCCCCAAAAGCTTCATGCTTCCATCTTTTCAAGCATAAGTTGCAAACTGAGTGAAGCAGTACCCAATTGTGTTAAACTCCTTGATGTTTTCGTTTGCTATGCAAACTGTAGTTTAAAATTGTTCTACCAATGAGTAAAATATCCCAAAAGAAGTCAGACAATGCTACCATGAAAGATTAATAAATAAAACTAAACATGTTAGTAAATCCTCAGGGGGGGAAGACAACCACACACCACAAACTAACAAACAAAAACTACCTTTCCAGCTCAGCAGTCATTATACATGTAAGCATTTGCACAGCCTACTCCTTGCCTGCCCCCCAGCCTGTTGATCTTAGGTACCATTGCTTTTCAGGAACTGAATGCATAACTGTGTTTTGTTAATGTCTCTATCTGTCTGCAAGGACATGTCAGGGAAAGATCACTTTGTTTGGAAGAGAAAACACAAATCCCAGTCCTCCTATTGCAAGAATTATCATCAAGACTGATACCAAGCTGACAGCAGTTTAACACAAGTACTAGTAATAGAATCTAAACTTAAAAAAAAAAAAATCTAATTCAATAGTATTCATTTAAACATATCATGACAAAGCCTTCAGAAGTTATTTTTCCAGCTCATTCAAAAGGGATTAAATACTTGGAATGGAAATCTACAGATCAAAGTTGTCCAGCATGTACCTTCAAGACATTTTCAAACAGCAGGCATATGAAAAACAAAAAAGCAGGTTTTATTCGTTACAGTTTAGTCCTCCATCCCTGTCCAGAAGTAAAATTCAGAAATATTTCAGAGACTGAAACTGACCACAACTGTTCAGCTTACACTTGTCACAGCAAACTGGAGTTCACTCTGCAGCAGGGGTGTCAAACTCATTTTCACCGGGGGCCACATCAGCCTCACAGTTGCCCTAAAAGGGCTGAATGTAATTTTAGGAGCAGTTAGATTTATACAGTCTTAAAATTACATTCGGCCCTTTGAAGGCAACTGCAAGGCTGACGTGGCCCCCAATGAAAATGAGTTTGACACTCCTGCTCTACAGAGCATTTTACTTCTGCAGGATCACAAGAAGTTTAACATGTACCTGCGTGGACTCTTCTCCTTTCACCTTCCCTAAAGCCTCCAACTATAAAGAAAAATGAACCACTGTTGAAAGCTTGGAAAAAGCTCCAGTTTCAAGAATACAGCCTGCTTGCTGCTCCAAGGAATCAACACATGACAGGTGACTGCTACCAACAGGTTCAGTTTGCCAGTGCATCAAAGACTCTTCTAAATAATAACAGTTTAAAAATATATATATTTGGAGACCTATAGGAAAAACATCGGTAGTGCTATTATCCTCAAATCAATTTGTCACATTTCATCAACATGCCACTAGCCAATAAAATTATGCTGTGAAAAAGCATGAATTTTACATATGTCTTCTATATCTTAAATAAAATTCATTGCTATTACTGCTACAATGAAATAAAAATAAATAGAATAAAGAAAAATTACTCAGGGAAGTCATAAAATAAAGCTGACTAATCTGTTAGGCAAACTGGTATGAAATGGCACCACCACCCAAGGAAGCAGTCCTGCCGTTCCCCATGCCATACCTGCCCTGGTGCAGTACACACCTATTTAAGACACTGAATTGCCTGCAAAAATAATTCAGAACAAAGTAAATCCTGGTTACAAAGACACTCGTGCAGGAACAGAGAGGCCAGATAAAAACTTCTTTAAAGCCCTTGAGCTCTAGCCTCACCAAACACTAAAATACTGTGGACAACAAATCACACATTAAAATAATAAAAGGTCTGCTATTAAGATAGAAATACAACCCTGCCTACCTCACACTAACTACATTATGGTGACATTTACTGCAGCTATGTGAACTCTGCTGAATTATTTCTTTATAAGTCATTCTAACCCAGCCCTCCTTCACTATAAACATTACAACACTAGACACTATATTAGTACATTGATACATACACCTTGAGTTTCGAGACAGAAGGTTGTAGATCAAGTTTTCATGACTCCACATTAAAGGCTGGGCACACCAATAACATACCATTGTGTTATTACAACATCTGAAAAGGGTTAATAATCAGATCTGCCTATTTTAAATACAACGTAGATCCTTAAGTAAAACCTTAAAACTTTAAAATTGTGAATTGATGCTCACATCTGCGTGAAAACCTTTTGATCACTGACCAAATGCTTACTTCTAGCACATGGAGTCCCAGCTAGAATAGTCAGCACCTAAAATAGGCACAAAATAGGAACAGCAGCAGTATTTTTTAAACACTGAATTTAAATGTCTAGAATATGGTGTCCTTTTGATCATGTATCTCTGCTTTTATTTGTAGACACTTCTGTAGGCTTCTCAGCCTCCTCATATTCATGTTATAATACCAGTGTCTTCCTAATGCTCTAATTATTGAAAGACCAATAGCTAAATAAGATTATCATCTTTTAAACATTTTTATCATACAGTAAGTATCATTTGGAACTCATTCTTTTTAAAAACTGATTCCTAGTTAACATTTTCATGATAGAAAAACATCATCGAGGAATTGGAACAGTATTCAGAGTTTTCCAAACATGTTTTATTCCAGTAGCAAGTGGGTTTCTAAATTTTCCCTTAGGGACATGAACCACTCATTATATATGTTCACAGCCCAGGAAAATTTAAAAGATTACGACCAACTTGGAAGCAATTCCTAAGTAGCAAGAAAGGGTTTGTGGTATCTTGCCTCCTGGAAGTGAGTAGGCAGAGCTCTCTCACTCAACTCTTCCTCAGCACCACCACACAACAGCTGTCAGACTTCAAGAAGGAGTATATCAGATGTGTCATCTGACCTTATGGAGTCAGAACTCCTACAGCTGAAAAAGCAGCTCTCTACCTACTGTGGTTCTCTTAAAAATCTGTTTCTTTCAAGAAGTCACTACAAAAAAACACAAAAATTTGGCACTTGTTTGCTAAAAAGTCTAAAATCAAAGCTGTCATACCTCTCTCGAGTATGAAACTAAGACAGTACACAACTCTAAGGCTAAGCTAACAAATACCTTAATGACTAAGGATGATGATGGTAGATTTCCTGCAAACAGCAGAGGGCAGATGTGAAATCTTGAGATCCTGTTCAATCATTGGGAAAAACAAACAGAGTTGGAAGAAGCTTCTCACTGTGGAGTTTCAGAAATCAATTCGCGTATTAACGCTGCTTACAAAGGACTTCTGGTGGGTTAGCAGTCTCCAATTCCAAGTGTTCTGCTTACCTATATTTGTTATTTAAGATACTTCTCAGAACAGATAAAGAAAAATATATGTAATCAACTGTATTCTGGTAACACGAAATCTCACAAAAATTAAGCCAGAAGAAAGATATGATGATACCAAGGCATCTTCCGGACCCCCTACTATGTATCTGTTTATTAGCCACTATCTTTCAGAAGACTAACACAGTGAAGAGAGAGCATATTTAGCAGAAATTTATGTGATGCCTGGAACACTGACATGTAGCACAGACGCATCACTAGCTACTGGATGAAGTAAAATGCCATACTGCTTGTTTCTACAGCTGTAGAACCATGCCCTCTAGGAACATTCCCAATTTTCTTTTTACCTAAAAAGTACTTCCACAGATGTTGTATGCTCTTGGCTCAAAGGTACAAGGGTGCTATCAGAAGAGAAACATCAACCAACCTTCACCACCTGGCTGGATGCCAGAAACATATATCGAACCTGCCAACCTGGAAGGCACACATTTTATACTAGAATTCATATCTGTGTTTTTTCAAATTCTTCCTAATGGCCTATACTCTGTATTAGATCTAGCAAAATCCAGCTAACATGGATGTAGATACCAGTACCAAGGCAGTGGCTGGTGGATGCTGTGGTGGCTTTTTTTGTCTTAATAGAGACAAAAGTCTCACATGGAAGTGAAAGAGAAAACATAAGAGATTCACATAGTTAGAATTCAGTGCCACTTGAAGACAGATTGAGTGTTTTGCATATTCCATGTGTGCTGCATTAAAGTAACTTAGTTGTCAAATTAGTGACATGGCCTCGAAACCCAGCTTAGGCTGCTTTACTAAGAACATACTTCTCAAGACCTTATTGATCTTTAACCTGGCATAACTTCATACCATTCACTATTTCTTTTGGTGTTTTTTTTTTGTTTTGGTTGGTTTGTTTGGGTTTTTTTTGTTTCAACAATTATTTATTTTTTTAAGTGGTACCGATTTTTTTCCTAAATACCAGTTGCATTCAGGATACACTTGGTGGAAAACCACCTAGTATTTGGCTCTCCTAAAACAAAACTAAGTAATGTTTTCTATTTACCATATAAAAGAAGCCTAGAGTTTTTCTTGTCAATCCTAAAACCCCTCCTTAAAAAAAAATAGCATAAATAATATGGCTTTGCAGATGATGCAAAATTAATTTGCTCTCCCTTTTGCTAAATTCCTAAACAAAGACATATGACTGGCAATATCATACACTTCAGGAAGGTTAAGTCCATCATTATAAGAATATTGCAAGTTCTTAAAAATTTCCAGGGTGGACTGGAAGGGGAGCTTCAGAGGGGGGCTGTTTTTTAAATAACTATGCTGACATTTAATAACATTCTCCAAGTTGGTCCATTCACGCTTGTTTCATAACATCACAAAAGACTTGTAACCATAACAGCATGTAACTCCCGAAAATACTTGTATCCAAAACAAATTTTGCCATGCAGACTACTTGATTAGTAAGCTAATAATAATTAAAAAAAAAAAAAAAATCTAAAGCTTACAGAATTAAAGCCTTGGGAATTTGCTATCTAGAATTTTCTGTTGACTGTAGTCTTACCTACAGGCAAATTTCGCTAATACATATTAAAGTAGCTAATAATAATTAAACAAAAGCAACTAGGAAGTTGAAGCTGGGCAGCAATATAATAAACATAGTACTTGCATTAAGCAACATGTCCTCAAGGAAACACAGATTAACTCCTAGATAAACAGAAAACACACCCTTCAGCTATTAGCAGCGCATTGTCCTAGGCTTTAAAGAATGGATAGACTACTAATTTCTACTCAGAAGATTACATATCCACAGATAGTTTAACCTGTTCAGAAACTTCCTGCACATTTGTTGAAGTCTGGGCATAAATCTAGACTCTTCAAACCCTCGAACAATATTATTTGAATACATTATGTATTCTATGGGGGGAAAGTGATTGAATATACAAGGAAAAAAGGGTAAATCTAAGTTATGCAGCAGCTTAGAGTGGTTTGTCAGTCAGAAATTCCCACACAGAGTCTTTAAAAAAAAAAAAAAAGTAGCTTCTCAATTGTATTACAGGAGCGTGGCAATATAAGGCACAGAAAGCAAGGGTTCTGCTCTCCCCAATACACAAAACATCAGGTAGAGCAGTGCCTCTAATTCAGATATCAAGTTCAAGAGGAGTAGGTAAGTATAATACAACTGCGGAAAGAGCAACTAGGATTCAAAAGGTTTACAAAACAAACTGAGATGTAGTTTGCTCACCCTGTACTATTTTTTCTTTCAGCTGTGTTTTCTACAGACCACACAGACCTTTTGAATAAGGCTGCTGTTAGGAATGAATGAATGAATAAATAAATAAACAATCAAAACTCTAGTTCCATTTTACCCCAACAGTGGAATAAGTAGTCATTTCTTTACATTTAATAAGAAATTAAGATTTTACATCAGGAAGCAATTTCAAATTATAAACTGAATGCTACTAAGGCTACCCACAGGAACTCTCAAAATAGGCTATACAACAAGCAACCTGTTCAAGTTCTAAATAAATGTCTAGAAGTAAATTGGACAAAATCCAGCTTGCTTTAAAAAACATTACATTCCACCATGGGCCACGGCAGGTCCAAGTTGCTTCAGGTACTGGGCTGGAGTCTCTGAGCCACCTCTTGGCACAGGCATCTTTAGAGGTTCTCTCCAGACTTTCTACAACTTCTGCATTCACAGTGACAACACCGTAATCCTTATCAGGATGAAACATTCAGGAACCCAGCAACCCTAATCCATTTGTTCCTAACAGTGCTAACTGCACTACCAATTAAAGGCAGAAACGTCTGTAAAACAAACAAACAAACAAAGCCAAAAAAACACACAACAAAAAAACCCCACAACATCAAAGTACCATTGGTAGCTAAATTCAGCTACAACACGTCAGGGTGGATCTATTAGTCAGGAATCACAGAACATAAAGAGTACTGTGAAATACTGTGCTTGGCTTCTCTAGAAACAGTCAAAACTACTTACATTTAATAACTTAACACTATCAAAAAAATTAAAACATCAAGTGGTATAAACAAAAGTACAGTGAGCACATTTATAGGCATTTCCACGAGACACTGGGACCTTGCTCTGGACTTTTTACTGAAACAGATAACCTGAAGATAAGTCATGCGCAATGAACCTTAAATGCATTCTGAAATTTCACCACACTTAAAACTATATCAGATAAATCCATCAAGTCTTAGGAAAGACTGCCTTTTCTGAATGAATTCTGAACTTCTGGCACAGCGTTATTAAAGAGTACCCACATGAAATGTTGTTGAGTGATTATTATCTTTTGTAATCCACAAGTTGTGGTCAGTTTCCATGAAGACAGACAACTACGCTGACCACGCCAGCAAAAAAACAGATTTCAGAGATCGGGTGCTCAGCCCCTAAGGAAACTGCACAGAAATATTCTTTTAAGCTACCTACGAGATTCCAGCTCTCTGGTGCTTGCGCTGTTCCTCAAAGACAGCAACACTGCGAGCTGCTACCAAAAGCCACAGACAAGTATCACCAAGAAGGCCAGAAACACGATAGGCTTCCCGGCAATCTCCAGCTAAGGAAACCTGGCAGCGGCTGCTGCCAGTGCCTAGGAGGGGGAAGGTCTGAAGTGCTTCCCAGAGCCAGCCACAGGCGGTTGCAGGCAGGGGGAAGGTGGCCCTCCTGCCTTTCACCACACAAGTCTACACAGTCGGGAAGCGACAGAACAGACTTCTGAAAACCGGCGGCTGAGCCACTTTTCTTCCGCTTCGAAGCCGGTCCCCTCCCATCCTACGTGGCCGGTTGCCCTTTACCCTCCGTGTTTAGGGCTCTCCCCATTCCTACAGCTCCCCGCGCCACCTCCGCCGCCCCACTCCGTGCCCCCTGGCAGGGCCAGGGGTGGCAAGTCCCTCCCGCAGGCCCGGCTCCCCCTCGGACACATCAGCAGGTCGCGGCCCGCCCCTCACCAGTCGCTAGATGAATGGACTCGGGCGGGCAGGGCGGGACGCGCGCTGGGCAGCGCGGGGGCTCATCCTCAGTGACACCGGGACAGGGCCAGGCTGCTGCGGCTACCGCGACACCTCAGGCGGCGACGGCGGCGGCGACACCCGGTGCCAGCAGCTCGAAGCAGAGCGCAGGGACAACAGCCACCGCACTCCCGAAGAAGAAAGCAGCTGATTGGTCGTGGCGCAGCCGCACCTCGCATCCCGATTGGTTACTACTGCCGCCACGACTCCGCCCCCCACGGCGGAGCCCAGATTGACTGACAGGCCGGGTCAGGTGGCGAATCCGATGCGAGGGGGCGGGGCGCTTGGGGGGCGGGGCCTGGCGTGACGGGCTGTCGCGCGGTGCGCAAGGGTTAAACCAATATGGCTGCCCCAGGTGTGGGGGTGGTGGTGACAGCAGCGTTGTGAGCCAGAAAAGGGGGTGGAAATAGGGAGAGAACAGGTGAAGGGGAGAGAGCTGAGTTGTTCCAGCGCCTTGTTCTGTCGGTGCTCACGAAAGAAGCAGCGTGGGCGGGGCGGGTTCTGGCGAGGCAGCACCTCTCTCCAGGAGGGCTCGGAAGCAGTTGAATAATCAGCCTGCAGGTTTCTAGGAAATACTGAAGTGAGAGAAAGAATCGAGGAGGCTGTGTAGAGGCAGATTGTCTTAAGGCAATGTAATTTCTCTCTTTGACAGAGCAAGTGGGTTAATTTATATGATAAAGCTTGATTTGTGTGAGGGTTTTGGCACCAACTCGGGGCAACCCTCAAAAGCAAACTTGAAGTGTGCATAAGGATTTGAACAACTCCTGTTGTAATTACCTGTGGTTCACTTGATGCATGTTTCAGGTAAACTCCATGAGGGCTCAATTAAAATCTCCTTTTTAATTAATAGTTTGGATGATGCAATAGGTGGTACAGATTGCAGATTAATCTGGAACAGGATTATGGTGTAGGCCAGGAAGCTGGGAACCAAGATAAACAGTGCCTAAAGTTAAATATGGAGTAAGAAAATCAGGCATTGCTTTTTCCAAAATATGGAAATGTGTTAATGCCAATGGTAGAGTTTCTGTGCATTTCTTTAAAGCTGCAGTTTTATCCCGTGTGTGGTGCAAGCACTAAAAGACATTTAAACAACCTAGCTATTTTTTTAAACCAGAAAACATTTGGAGTTGAAGAATATTATGTGTGATCTTCAGCAGCAGTTCAATTTGGAGAAGATTGAGGAGAAGTTGTATTTAGGTGAATCTCGAGCATTTTTACCTGTGCCCTCTGACCCATGATTTGAGTTGTGCAATCTGCTTTCTGTATTTTACTGTACAAATGTTTGGTTTGCCAGCAGTCATTCACCATTGCAACTAACACTGCATGCTATGTGAAATTTATTTATGCATTATTTTCTTAGTGATGGCTTCTTTCTGCTTCAATCATAAGCACACCTCAGAAGTGGCCTTGCTCCGAGGACGCTGCCAGCTGGTCTAAGAACAGCAATGACCATCTGGGGAGATAAGGAGGTTCAAGTACAGCTGAAATCAGTCATAAAAAATGCTTTTTTGTACAATAATGAATTCAAGTGAATAGCTGGGACAGGCGTCCTTTGGAGAGGTAAATGGCGCAGTAGAAAGATCAAAAGGTTTAGAGTAGAACAAGGCCCAAGGCAACGTGAATAGATTCCATATGAGAAAAATAATTTCTAAGATGCTGGACTGCCCCTCAGGTGTTTCATACAAAATACTATTGTAAAAGATAGAAAACTACAACAAGGGACAAAGAAAAAAAATGGAAAATAATAAAAAATAAATAAAAACAAAAACTGAAAATAATACTGAGTCATTAATAGGACCTGATGGAGTCTAAGTCAGCCAAAAGGCTGACGGAATAACCAAAGGCTTTTAGCAATGGGTTTCTATGCAGGAGTTTGATCTCCTTTTCAGGACTTTTAGCATTTTCATAGAAAAATAAGATATTAACTACTCTACCTATTGTTTATTGTTCAGGGTTTTC
Organism: Pampusana beccarii; assembly: GCA_013399365.1. NCBI lineage: Eukaryota > Metazoa > Chordata > Aves > Columbiformes > Columbidae > Pampusana > Pampusana beccarii. Next base: position 118,662 of record VWYH01008579.1, on the reverse strand, counting down.
TAATTGTCACCAGCTCATGGGTCAGCAATAGAAACTGCTGCTATCTTATGCTGCTTCTGCAAAAGCAGCCAACTAATGAACACCATTCACAGAATCCAGATTATATAGTTTGATTTGCAGAGATATGTTGAGGTGATAAGGTAACGTTGTAAAGCAAAAATAGCTCAAATAGATTAACGTGAGCTTCTGTTTAAGTTACTGGGTTTGTTTTGTTGGTTTTGTTTTGTTTACCGTGGAAAATTACAACATTGTTGCAGAAAAACATGCTATTTTAAGAAACTGCAGGCAGTGGAGATGCAAAGCTGGTAACGAGTCATTGAAGAGTCTTTTTTAATTGAGTAGTCCAACAGCCAGATTTGTGAGTTCCTGAAGCATGTAATAAGTGCCTGACAGTTAGGAACTTTAGGAACTGTTCCTTTTTTTTTTTTTTTTTNTTTTTTTTTTTTTTTTCCCCCCAGAATTATCACAAATAAACATGTAATTATAGGGGAAAAAGGTGTCTCTGACTGCTGTTGTTACTTTTCATAGCAGTTCTGGACTTTAAGTCAAAAATCCCTCAAATAATTGAAAGAGCAACAGTTAAAAAGGAAAACCAGGATGCTTACCCATTTTCAGTATTTGAGGAGGAACATCAATTTTGAGAGGTTTAGTTAGCCTACAGAAAGGATCTTGTAAGAGATTTCTGAAATTGATTCTGAATATTGAAAAAAGATGGTAATTACTTTTATCACCCAGTCATCAAAAAGTTGTCTGTATATCAAAAATGAAAATCATTAATTTTTTTCCTGTTCAGCCAAACAAAGTGTTGAGTGACAGATTTCCCCCTTCACATTTCTATTTATGTGCCTTAGCTGGCCTAATTATTACCAGTGTCCTCTGGAGCCTTGAGTAATAATTCTTATTGGCAGCAGCAATACTCTCTGCTGAAGAAAAAATTAATAAGCTCCAGGCTTGCCTTCTGCTGGTACTAAATAAGTTCTTCATGATCTTTCTCTTTTATGAGCTTGAAAAAAAGGTTATAAAATACTGAGAAATTTGTATTACAGAACTAAGAGAGGAAGATTCAGTGTAACAGCTCTCAGGAAGAAAGACTTGCAAAAAACCTAGACTATTTATTTATCAAATAGCCACACAGTCAAGCATTTTTATACCAGAAAAGTGTCTCCAAATTTATTTAAAATATGTGCATCTTCCTTTAAGAAAGCCTATCCTCTTACAAAAGTGACCAGGTTACTCCATATACCAATGCTGTCTGAGAAAAATGTGGAGAAGTCCAAGGATCAGATTGAATGGAAAGGAGGATGGTGAAGTGTGGGGACTCCCTGAAGTCTGCTCAGTCTGCTTCAGAGTTCCCCTGTGAAGGTGAAGTAGGAAATTCAGCTGTGGGGAGCACGCAGGAGCTTTTCCTCACCAAACCATGGCTTCATCTCAGCAGGTTCTTCATCTCGGGAGTGGGAACACTTCCATGTAGCCATATCATGTCAGGTACTCTTTATCTCTTCTTTAACTGTTAAGATTTCCAGCTTGTCTAATTAGACCTTGAGAGCATTTCTGATGTACGAGGTATATTTTTTGTTATTATAGTAGTTTGGATACCCAAAAAGAGTAGCTTGTGACAAGTGATACGCGGTGTGTGTGATGAGAAAGCATTGTCCCACCTTTGTCCCATATTTTAAAAAAAAAAGGGGGTTTGCAACAACCTGTGGAAAAGGGCACAACATACATTAAACTAAATTATATTTGCATACCATAGATAGTAAAACACAATCATTTGCAGAAACTGTTCAAGGGATAGGAACTTGCAGTAACTGGAGTATAATCTTGAATATAATCAGAAACTGCAGTACATGTAAAATGGATGTTATCTGTTGTGATCTTAAATATTTTGCAGAAGAACCTGATTTTAAACAAAGTGTTTCCTTATTCTGTGGAAAGTTTATTGTATAAGTGCAGCAAGGAAATTAAATTTCTGGTCTGTCTGTCCTACACATCTTCCTGCCACCCTCATCTTCCTGAAGAAAAGGCACAAGGCTGTGGGCTGCCATCAGCCTCCTCTGGAGGGGAGAGGGTGGATGGAAAGGTATGAGAATCAAGGATGTTCTCTTTGGCTTCCTGAGGACTTTCCAGTGCACATCTCAGACTCCAAAGCTATTGCAAGTAACACTGCTGGTCATGTGGCCGTCTCACAGACAGGAACAAGGAGGATCTGTTTATTGCTTCTGAATCTGTGGAAACAGAGAGGAACTGCATTTACTGCATTGTTCTGATAATAGGAAAAAAGAGGTGTTCGTTTTTTAAAACTGTTTGCAAAGAGTCATTAAGCACCCTGTTTACAGTACAGCTGATTTTTTTCTGGCCATTGCGTGCCCAGATGGAGCTATTTGGGCTATGTTGGCGCTATCCCTGAGGAAGGCATCCGATCTGCTCGCCTGGTGCTCTGAGAGCCAGACATGCTGGCAGCAGCAGCCCCAAAGCTGCTGCCAGACGGTCCCACCACACTCAGTCCAAGTGGCAGAGGGTGTCCCCCTGCTGCCACATGCCACATGAAGTGCCACTGGTCAGGATGCACTTCATGGCACTGGGCACACTGGGATGCAGCCTGTCTCTCTGAGTCTCCCAGTGCGCTCTGCAGGAGTTCGTGGCCCAGCTGAAGTGGTGCCCGGGGACCTGGGTTGTCTTTCTTCAGCTGCATGACCCAGGGATGCCAGGAGCAGCTGGAGTCACCACTCCTGACCATCTCTGCAGTGATCCACCACTGTTGCAGGAGGCGGCGGTTCCAAAACGAGATAGCCTTGTATTAAATAGTATATTGGTGAAGACAGCGTGGCGTTCCCTTTATATCACCTCTAGACAGGTTTCCTCTGGCCTTATCTCACTTCTTTCTAGGACTTTTCCGGGTCTTAAAAACCTTTGTTGAGATTTTTTGATCTTCCAAACACTGATTTCAGAGCGTTTGGGAAATAAAAACCTTGAAGTGACTAAAATCCCCACAGCTAGTAGACATACCTTTGCACTTATAGTGCCATCTACAGTCAAAGAACTTGGGACACTCAGCACCACAGTATTTTTTGGTTAGGAGCTCACACAGGCTTTGCAGAGCAATTCTGCAACAAAAACTCCAGCACTGCAGTTTTCTTCACATGCAGAGCTTGTCGAGGGCAGGCTCAGGACTCCAGGCAGTTCTCCTGAGCCCGTCCCAGCTGTGACAGTGGCTCACTGAGTATCGCGTCAAGCAGCGGTGAGAATATTCATCCTTCCTCACTCCCAGCATGGTCTGTCTCCATCCAGAATCAGAATAAGCTCCTCTACCAAGATTGCCAAAACCAGGAACTTAACTTACCTGCTTTAAATTGTCCCTTGTATGAAGCTGTTTCTGACTATTGACTCCCCTGCAAAACAGTGGAGGGGAAGAGGACTATCTGAAGTGTGTTGAAACCTATGAATGAAAAGCTGTATATGAAATGGAAAATATTTCAGTACTTAAAATTTGACATTCAGTTTTGGTTTAGTGTATGATGAAATTACAAATGAAGATGCAAATAAAACCATAAAAGGTGTGAGTAGAGTCTCTTTTCTACAATTTTTAAAACAAAGACAAGGTAATTTGCAGGGGGTGAAAGCCCTTAAAAACTAAAAGGGTTAACTTTTTCTCTCAAGTAATTCTAACCTACACAGGTATTATTTAGACTCGCTTTAAAAAAATCATGCACATGAACGTTGTATTCCAGACAGAATATATCAGAAAATGTATAGAATATTTTTTTAAAATAAAAGCTTTAGGGATTTTTGATTAATAGCTTTCAACATCAATTCTAGTAATTTTGATACATCTGTGTGAGTTTCTGCTAACAATTCTGATATCAAAAGCCAAGCAGCAGCATATCTATGAACTGCTATTCTCATGCACAGAAGTACTATTTTTCTATGACCTATCACCATGGAACTGTGGTCATAGGCTTTAAGGATACTGAAGATTTATGAACCTTTTTCCATTATAAAAAATTGCGTCTTCATAAGCTATTTAAAGTTTATTGAAAATAGAATTAGATGCAGTGGTTGATTAGCGGTCGTGATGGAAGTGATCATTTGTATGATTTGTTCTGGTTTCACAAAGAGGGTATATTTGATGGATTTCATACACTCTGCTGATTTTTAAGTTTTGATAAAATAATCCCAAGTTTGCTGCAATTGTTTCTGATTAATTATTTATATTATTTTAACTTCCAGGTATGAAGACTGAAGTAGACGTCTGTCTCCTCTACCAGCACTGGTTACTGCAGTAACCAGTACCCAGTACCATATTGCAAGTACAAAGGGGTGTTTTAGTAAAACTGCAGCCCGAAAGATCATAAATGCCTGTGAGACAGAATGGACTAAACAACAACACTACAAAAAACCCTCAGCTTGCTTCTTCTTGCTTTGCCAAATGGACAAATGACCTGGTTCTAGGGCCTGAGACTAAGACCTCCATAAAAGGGAGCCCAAGGAAGACAAGTGTAGCGGATCTCACTGCACTCATAGTGGTATCTCATTATCATAAAAGTTCACCCTCAAGAATCAAGCCTGCTCCTCTGCTGACATTCATTCTAAACTATTCGGTGCTGCTGGGCTACCATCTGTGCCGTCTGAAGGCGTGTTCCTCTCTCCTCTTCTAACTGAGAGGATACATCCCATGCTGCCAGATAATGAATCAAGATGATGATACACATCTTCATGGCCGGTAGGCTGGATTTTTTGCAATGTAGTGAACACACCAGAGCGCAGTAGCACAAGCATAAGCAAAATGAAGCTATCTGGAAAACAGAAAACAAAAAACAAAAACAAACAAACAAACAAACAAAAGTGATTTTTTTTTCCTGTCTATTTAAAAATATCCCAGTGGTTGAATAGTTCCTGTTAGTTGTGCTAACCGAGACAACATTCTTCTCCACTCACTATACCAGTCCCCCACATGTTCATGGTCCTTGTGCTTATGTAATTTGTCTTTCAGTGTCAGGCTTGCTTGAGGAATGCTTATTTTTCAGACGATACCAGTCTCTCTCTATGGTTTCACTACACAGGAAGTATTTTTACATATACGAAGGGCAAATCTTAGCAGCTGAACTAAAACCACAGATCTTTTCCCTCAGAGGAACACATGATCTCCTATGCAAACTGCTAGAAGTACTCTCTCATCTGTTCTGGATGGAAAAAGTCTTCAAGTCGCCTGCAGGGAGGCCTCTCAAAAAAGTGCGAATCTGGGTTTCTGTCATTAATCAGTGTGTAAAAGGCGGTGCTGGCTGCCTGGCCAGCTCAGCTCCGCGGCTGCTGCTGCTCTCTCAACCGCCTCATACCTATTTTGCCACTAGGTGACACTGTCGAGATACATTTGTTCTTCCTGCTTCTCCAAGGGTATTCAGGAAACCCAAATTTAAAAAAATATAAAAATAATTTAGAAATAAAATAAAATAAAATAAAATAAAATAAAATAAAATAAAATAAAATAAAATGATGCATTTTCTAGTAGCATTTCGGAAAGCCTTATTCTTAAAACATGAGGGGAAAATACAATTTAAGAAGCTAAAGTTTCTAGCAAAGTTTCTAGCAAAGTTTCCTGAAGTAGAACCAGGGAAAAATCTTTCCAGGCTATTGCAAGTAAATGAGTTAATTTTGGTTTTAGCTGATTTGAATAATTATGGTGCCACTTAGAGACAGAGTGAATTTCTTTCACCTGATCACAAACATATTCAAATATTACAGAATCAAAAACAGGGAGAGAAGGTGGTGTGTGAAATTTCTATTTAATTTGGATAGAAAAAAAATACTAGTTCTTCCTTAGTTCTGCCAAAGTCCTCTTATCTGGAAATATATGCTTTCTTCACTCAGCTGAGAAACCTCTATTCCTTCTCTACATGAAAGACAGCTAATAACCAACAGTCAGGAGAACAAGAAAGGAACCCATAAGCTGGACCATGCTTCTCCCTTCTTTTCCCTGTAGTGAAGAAAATAAGAAATCTCCCATTACAATCTCCATCCAGCTGTTTGATTTGGACTAGAGCAAATTTCCAATCCTATTTCTAGACCTTGAAAACTTAAATCATCTCTTAGCCCGGTGCTGTTCTCCTTTTGACGCGGATGTGTCCACACACTGCCGTATTTGTTTGGTGTGGTGGATATCTGAACAGCTATCCTTGTGCTAAATATTGCTCAGCTCCTGCCAAGGTACCTGCAGGCAGCAGGACCATTTCCAGACTCGAGCAGGTTTGTAGAACAGGGTGACTGACCTGAAGCACCGACTGAGAAGCAGTGACACTCCGCTGTAATTACGATGTTGTTTTGAGCAAACATGAGACTTTTGATTTGGCTTCGCTTGGAAGGGAAATAAAAGGACTTGTGCCCAGAATCTGTAAGAGGCAATTCAGTACTTTGAAAAATGAAATAAAACCTGTATTCTTTGATATTCAGAAAGATGTTAAAAATGCAAATACCTTCATTCACTCATTCTTAAATATCTTTATTTACCATGCATACATCTTCCCTAGCTGTTGCTGCTTGAGAGTTTGGTCAGCAGTAAATTGCTTTCAGGACATGTGGCTGCTACTTCTTGAAAAACAGTCTTATCAGCTTGGTGCTTTTAAAAATCTTTTTTAAACAGAATAAACCAGTGAGGGCAGATTACATACAGGATTGGATAAAGCTTTTACCAAGCCAGTAAGTATTTGGTCAGTTCCATGAAGACATTGTAGACTCGTATCAGTAGATCTAGACTACATCCTGAAGTGATGTGGGTTTCAAATATACTCTTTTTAACCCAAATCAGACCAAATCTTGTTTTCAGCAGAGTCTTACAAACCTCCTTGAGCACAACTAAGCAAACTGCTGCACAGACAAGGAAATGAACATCTAGGGCAGAGGACAGGATGGAGAGGCAGGAATTTTGTGGCACATTTTTGCCAACCAAGAAAACACTGTGGGCTATACCATAGTCTCTCACACAGCTCACAGCACCCTTCCAACACCTTTCTTATCGGCAATAACACAGAAATACTAGCATAATACTGCCCAGATCACAAATGGATGTTTTAGGAGAGATAGGTAAACGTTTTCCAGATAAGACGTAAGATACTTCAAAATCACTATGACAGCGAGGAAGCTCCAAGTCAGCTCACCACACTGATTCTACTTCAGCCACTTTACATAATGACTGTAAATGTAACAGGGACTGCCAAGAGTACAGACCCCTTGTCCTACAAAATAGTAAAGAAAAAGATTGGGTAAGAAAAAATTACAGATTAACATGGTTTCTGAAAAAAGGAAAGACCAGAGGCAACTCTCAGCTCTAAGTGCTGCCACGGATGAGGTGGTGGCCATGACCCCAGGGGCCTGCCTTGCTCACCAGCGGTGGGATCCTTGGCTGTGAGACCCTGCGGGCCCCAGGGGAGCCCCTGCCACTCCAATCCCCAGCCCCACTGTGCCCTGAAGTTTACTTTTCTCAAGGAAGCGATTGGGGTCAGTAGGAATAGCTATTTTGCCACTTTTTTATTCCCCACTATGGTTGTTTGTGTCTGAACATACCCATTTGTTTGCCAAGTACTCTTCCTTGCTCCCTCAGCTCTATTTTTATAGAAAATAGTAGGAAGAAAGAAATAAAGATCATTTTTCATGCCAAAGCTCATTAAGCAAATTTGGTTCGGCTCCCAAAAAAATAGAAAAAGAAAGGAAAAAAGTAACTCAGGAGCCTGTTTCTCCTCACACTTCAGTAGCATCCTTAATGAGCTGACCTGTAAGAAATTATTTTTGCCTACCTTTTACTTGCCTTAGTAGAGTTCGCAGCAATGTCTCACGTCAGCATTGTCTTATATCTTGGCTCAGCTATACATCAGCACAGCAAAACCTTTATTATGTTCTTACCAGTACAGGCACTTTTATACCAAGGGGCATTATGCTATCCTTCCACCAACACCTGTAAAAACAAGGTTGGGGCAAAAGATACTCAGAGGTGGTATTCTGAGATTAGAGGCCCATTAAGGAATTTTGAAGTGAGTGGTATTGCACAGCTGTGAAAGGAATGAGACACAATACACAATTTTAGTAATAAACAGATCCAAATAGGTAGGGTTTAACGATATCATGTAGTCAATGTGAAGATTCACGGGTTACTCTGCAGGACATTGCTGTTACAAGCCCTCCTCAGGGTAATTTTCTTTCTTCAGCTTGCTTTTATATGATTTAAAGCTTTGTGCGCAGCCTTTTTCAGCCTGAGCAGACTACAGCCAGCTTTTTCTCAACTCCTTCCAACAAAGAGCTCTGTATTACCAGTACAGGCAATATCCTTGCACAACCACATTTTCCCTGTCCTCACCAGTAGCCAAACACCAAGGCTGGAATAGCTGTATGCAAAGGACAGGCTGGAGGGGAAGAAAATAACAGAAAACTTCTTCTATAAAGGCAGCTTCTGAAAAGTAAGAAGCTTAATCTGTCTGCCTCAGTCTCTTAAGGAGTAGGTCCCTTTAACAGCTAGTAAATCTCTGATCTGGGACTCAGCTGCTCCTCGCATGAAAATGGCATATGCCGCTGAACCTTCAGATGCCTCAGCACCTAAAGATATTTTAAACTCAAAAGCACCCACAAAAAGTCATGTCCAGATGGTACAAGTCTTAAACATAGTTCCTCTCTCTCCTTGGGACTTGATTATCTCCTGTCTTGCTCTTTACATTGCTTGCAGTGCTTGTACCTTCTAATTTATATGTCTGTAAAGCATTGCCATTTTGGTAAGGTGACACTATACACAAACCTGTAAGTGGCTGCATGGGATATAAAGTAGGAGAAGATTAGGTCTGTGGTTCCAATCTGTCCTGCAGAAGGAAAAAACAATCTAGAGAGAAAAGGAGAATAGGAATTACCAGCTGCCTAGGAGAGCAGAAGATAAACAAAACTATTACTCTCCCATCAGTCAAAGAACCAGAAGAAAAAAAAAATAATCTGTAGTGAACTCAGACACTTCATCTAGGATTGCTTTTCTCAGATCCCAGAATGTAGGTGTGTCGTGAAAGAAAGTCCATTAAAATGTTTTCAGGAGCCTTTACTGAAAGCATATGAACCAATGTCATCTTGTCGCCTTGCCTTCCACAGAGTGCTCAGTCACTCCAAAAGCAGTGATCCGTTTGATAGCACGTTTACCTGGCACTTAACAGTATTTACCTATGGACAGCAAGCACAGCAGTGCCTATAACAATATAGCTGAAACACCAGGCACCTGAAAACCTGGTAGGGAGCTAATTTCTGATCTAAACGCAAGAGAGAATACTCCCAGTGCATCTCTCACGCTGCAACAGGAGCGCTGAAGTGATTAATGCTTCCGAATCAGGAAGTCGGGCTGTCAACAGCTGCCCCTGCCGCCTGGGCGAGGCGGGAGGAAAGTGTCCCTTTGCTGTCCTTTGCCTCCTGGGGGATGTGACAACCTCCCCATAAGACCACAGCTGCTCGAAAAAGTTCAGGTCTGTAACTCTGTAACATGTCTAATCCGTCTTTTTTATCAATATGTGTACTAAAATGATGCAGCAGTAGGTATTTATAGTGCTTGTGCATAGTTCAGACGTATATATACAGATTATAATTGTACAAACCAATGCTAGTCAGACTTTCTACATGCAGGTAAGCAAATGGGGCTGACTCAAAGTACTACAACTATGACCCCTTCACAAGCCATTTACCTCCGGATACTTTTTTGTTTCCCATTAGATCTATCACCCATGACCAATTACATAGACATTTTAATTCTCTAAAGTATGACAAACACATAAATCCCGACACGCCTTTTGAAGGATTTAGATAGAAATAAAAGGAGGAAAAAAGCTTGCACAAGGTTCTAACCGTCAGCTTGTTCAAAATGCAAGTTTTGAAGCTATCCTGTGAGAAATGCTGAGAATAACAAAACCTGATTCAGCTGTGGTCATAAATCTGTTGATTACTGGGAAACATTAATACTTAATGCATCTGTTACACTCTCCAGAGGCTGCTTTTTATAGTGGCTTAAAGCAAAGCATTGGCCATCTCTGGGATGCTCTACACATCGTCACAGAAGCTTTTTAACAGCTGAAGAGCTACTTTGTCCAAAAGGAGAGAATCAGACAGCCATGAAAGTTGTAGACACATTTAGGAAACCAACGTACCAAAAAGGAACAATGTCAGTTATAAGATGATGTGACCTGAGCAATGCAGTTTGGTGAACAGCTTTAATCAGCCTGCCAGAAAAATCCAGAAATGGAAGGGAGAAACTAGTAATGGACAGGAATGGGTTAAAAGAGCTCAGCACTAACTCTGCTTGAATGGAAATCAATGCCTTCCAGAGGAACAAAGCAGAATAGCTGTTCTTTTTAAAAAAAATAAAAACAACAGTACCTGTAGTCCTTTCTTATTCATTACCTGTTTTCCTAAAGTAAATTTTTCTCATAGGATGTGAAATAAGCACTCCATTATCCCAAGGATCTAGATTTCTGTTACTCTTACACTGAAAAACAGGCCAACAGAAATATTTTAGTTGATAAAAATGCTAGTACAGGGCTGATCTTCTTTCTGTCTCTGCATAGACGGTGCCCACTCTGGAGTGCAGCTCATTTCATGTGACTCTGCTAGGAACGGAAATGTAACATATGGAGCTGTTTGTAGCATCAGCATTGAAATGTAGTCAAGCAGCTTCTGTAATTTTAAATCCATTCTGACCCAGCGGAGTTATTCCCTGTCTATAATTAAGTCTATCGTACCTGTAGTAGGAGCCACATCTGAGGTTGGAGAAATGCCACTTTAGCAAAAAAGAACATGATAAAAACTAGCTCATCAAAAGTGGTAAATATTCAAAGATATTAGCTTTTGAAAAAGAAACTGTAAACAAGTCATTTGAGCTGACAAAGTAATAATTTTCCTTATTTTCACATTATTGTGTTCATAAAAAGACCATATTGTAAGCAAAATAATATATTCTATAATTTGCATTTAACATTGCACCTGAAATAATTTCCACCCATTGCAGCTTTTTTACTTCTGCTCCACAGAATCCATCTCTGGGATTCTCAGGCTGTCAGGTATTTTATATTACATGCCTATAGCAAAAAAGAAAAAAAATTACTCCATTCCTATGAAAATAGTGGGTCTTGGCATATTAATGCAGTCAAAGCAATCTGGCATGCGAAAAAAAAGAAATGAAAACAGCTACAGCAGGTCAATAAGGAACAAACAGCACAGGAAACAAAAGAAGCCAACATAAGTGATGAATTTTGAATAAAATGAAAAGTTCTGGTTGACTTAAAACTTACAGAGCATTGTTGATTGCCTTGTTGATTGCCAAAGCTGTCTGCCAGTGCACAGAACAGTCCAGCATAACTTATGGGTCAGAAAAAACAAGTTATATGTCAGGACCAGTTTCAGGTAGGAAAATGTCACTGCCAGTGAGGAAGGGGTTAGTACTTAGAAAGGAACCCATGCAGTGGCTGGGGTTACAGCCTAAGGTATCCACGTGCGAAGGCTTTCTGCTCTGGATCTCCTCTCTTCCACATATGATGGAGGTGTAGACATGGTCCCATGCTCATTTACACAGAGGTGGCATAGACCCATGAGAATGTAGTTCTGCACCAATTCAAAAATATAAACAAGTCTGATTGTATAAATATAAGACAGGTTAGTTTTCCAAAACCAGAAATGTCGTATTACTGCAGGTAAACAAGCCAGCCACTGAGATACAGAAAGTCAATTGTAGGCTTAACAAACTGAAACTACTCCTCTCAAAATTCACTCGATATCTCTGCTTAAAAAAGTTTCAGCCTTTAGAAAACATGATGTAAACAAAACAAACAAACAAAAAGATGTTGTTCAAATCTACTCCAGGCTTTGAGCTAAGCTTATTTTTTAAATTAATTGAATGAAAAACTAGTTCTCTTCCCCATCCAACTAAAGAACCCTACTATATACAATTAACATACGCCTAAACATATCTAGCTCTCTTCTAAAGCTCAACATTTTACATTTTCACACATTCAGTATTGCTTTCTACAAATTATCTTTATTTTTAGATTAAATAATTACAGAACTTCTTTTTTTTTTTTGGTCCAAAATGAAGCTACCATTAAAAAGTAATTACAGGATATATACTCCCCATTCATATTTCACTGCTAAAGACAAGTGTCACCCTATTTATGTATATTTTTTCTGCATTAGAGAATGAATAGTAAAATTTAAGGAACAAGAAGAAATGCTAATACCATTTTTTCCCTATTCCCAAGGGAATTATTTTAAGATTATACATAGAACCTTCATTTTTAAGTATTGCTATTCTACTCATTGGGAGTCTGCAAACAATATAAATATACCTTGTAGAGGCACCAACTGTGAGGATTGGGGACAAGAATATCTCTGTTACCAAGAAATAGTTAGAAGACCCAAAAAGTGTCCTGACTTGAGAATTTAGCTACTTACAACTAATAAATTAAATGCCTGGAACCACAACAAGGTTAGCATTTACTAAAGTGTGGTTTGGGTGGGGTTTTTTTTTTGGTTGGTTTGTTTGTTGGGTTTTTTGTGGTTTTGTTTTGTTTTGTTTTTTCCTGAATGAAGGACTCTATCTTCACAAATAATCAGAATCTGAATTCACATCCTGATGGATTATTCATTAGTCTATTATCAATTAACTTGAAGGAAAGAAACAAAAGGCCTTAACTGAGGAGGAAATAATTAGAAGAGTTAACATGATTTTGAGAAAGCTGAAAAAGATTTAAGATAACAAAATGATTGTTCTAGCTTTCCTGTTCCATATCTTACATGCCTGTAAATGGCAACTATAAAACTTGGGAATTACTTCATCCTGTCTGAATTAGAAAACTATTTAATTCTGAGCCTGACATAAGTAACTGTGTAATCAGAAGAAAACATTTCTGCAGAGCTTTTGCTCCAATTGAAAACATCTGCAGAGAGCTGCATTACCTGTGGCTTTCTCGACTTTACAGCACTGTGTCTTGTGCACATCTTGGTTAAAATGCCAGTCCTAGCCTTTCTGGAGAGTTTTTCAACATATGTTTTCCTTCTCTGCTTACACAGGCTTATATGCTACACTGGTCAAAACTTTTTAAAAACAATCATACACCATTCAGGGCAAATACATAAGTAAGCAATGTTCCATCAGTGGGCACCATAGAGCAAGGGGTTTTTTGAGCTTTTCAAACAGATTTAGGAGACTTCTAACGAAGTGCTGAGAGTTAAGGCAAAGCACAAGCTTCAGTGATCCATCTGATTTGGGGGAATTGTTACTGCCTACCAGGTCACTATAATCTCATGGGATTGTGGCCACTAGTCCTGGAAGTCATCCTGTGCTTCTGGAAGGTGATAACATGCTGTTGCTGAAAAGAAGCGTGATTTTGAGAGCATCCTCGAAAATGCCAAGCACTTTGTTAAGCCTGAAAGATAAAAGTAATTAAAGGCACCTTTACAGGGATGAAAAGGCAAGGCAGCCTGTGATCTGAGAAATGTTCATGGGACATGCACAATCTAAGGAGTCGTTGTGGCCATGCAGGTCTCTGTGTGTGAAGAAGGAGAAGAAAAAAGATTTGAACATCCTAGTGGGAAGCTGAAAGGCACTCAGAGCTTTCAGGGAGTGCAAGGGATGGATGCCACGATATGGTTATCGAGTTGCCCAGGGAGCTGAGTACTTCTCAGCAGTGTGTGAAACCTCAGTTAGTCAATGGGGGTGACAGAGGGTTTCAAGATGTATTGGATTACTCTCACAAATTCACTAAAACAGACAAGACTTGTCCAGAAATGTCCATGATGACATGGTCAATATATTTTCTCTTTGCTGTAACGAAGAATGATTTTTGGCTTTGTTGATCACAAGTGATGTTAATGACACTGGAAGTTCTTCACTGACTCCAGAAGACCCAAATTTGATTGTCTGTTTGCTTCCGAAGCCTGTTATTAACTTTAGATGGGAGAAGGTAATTTTTTGAATGATGCTAAGTATCTGCAAAATCATAGATATATGCATGAAGGAGAGTTTTGAAAAGACATGTTCCATAAGAGTGATGGATGTGCCCAGGAAATACCAGTGTATGATTGTATCTTAAGTATTTTCCAAAGCATATATCTTGTATGAATGCTTAAAGATCAGCTACTAATCAGCTTGTCATTTATTTTCTGAAACCATTTTCTCCATCAGCTTTCAACCACATTTGCTCTCAAAAAGTGAGGGGCAGAGAGAGGGCACAGAGCATCTAAGAATGTCCATTCATGTTAATGTGTGCATTATTGTCCCAAGAGCAAATACCCTCTGTACTGATTACATACCAACTAACACGCATGCTTTTTTGGCAGGTTTGCTAGAACATGGGTACAATTTTCAAAACAATCAAAAAGACTTAGAAACTGGGAAACTTGGGCTTCTTAATATCAGTCACTTCTGAAGACAAAATGTAGAAGAGCCTCTATCTTTACTACAGATTTCCCTGAAGGCTACAGATACCTGAGTTATCTCAGAGCAGGTTAACTGAGCCACGGCTACAAAGAACAGTGTCTGGCAGTGTGGGCATTATATAGTTAGTTTTCCATTGGGTGGCTCCACTGGGTTTGAGGTATGCTAATGTATTATTTCCTGAAGGAAAAGTAGAAGAATACAGCCTTTTGAAATAGTTGTAGCCAGTGCTAGAGCTCCTAGCAGGATTAAATGAAATCTTCTCCAAGCCCTGTCTTTTTTCTCTTGTATTTTTCCAGCTATTGAATTTGCCTTTGTTCTCTTGTGACTCTGAACTGTGATTTGGCAAAGTGAGATGGGCAAAGTGAAGGCATTTTTCAAACTGATACTAGATGCTGGCCAAAATGCCAACTGACTGGAGATTCAGCTGTCATGGCATATATAAAAGTGACCTCTATTTTATAAATTATTATCATTGTAATACTTTTTGAGTTTCAGTTGAAAACACAGCAAAGAACAAATGAATGCATCCTGCATGTTTTTTTTTTTCATTCCCCTATTGTGTCTGGTTTTGTTTCCTGGCTTGCAGCAGTTCTGTAAAGGTACATGAGTTTGCAGTTTGTCTAAGCATGCTGGAAAGAACAAGTTGACTGCAAAGAATAAACAAAATATTGAAAGTGCAAAAAAGTGAACAAGCTACTTTTCTGTTGCTGTAGAATGGCAAATTAAAAAAAAAAGTTTTCCTTGAAGCCTCAAAAATGCCAAAGTATTATGCAGTTCCTATTCACTGGAATAGGAATGTCTAACAAGCCATGCCCCTATATTTTTGCAAATAGTAAAAATCGGCTTTTTCACATTAAAATTACTATTAAATACTGAAACTGTATTTTTCCATCCAAGAAAGTATACACAGCCTAGTATGATTTAGCCCAGCTTAAAAGCACCCAAGACCTCCACGTTCAGTGTGATCAGTTCCCAATTATGGTAATAATAATCATCAGTGAAGTCATAGTAGAAGCCATAAAACATATCCAGCACTGAAAACTTCGGTGGGATTTTTTTTCTCCAATATTACCTAAAGATGATTTAATCATCTTAATAACTACCGCTTTCTGACCATTTTCCCTGATGCCACATTGATTTTAAAATGTCATGTTTATTTACTTGGTGTCAGTACCCAGAACATCAGAATACTTTGTCCTAGTTAGAAAAGAAACAACTTTTGCCAGCCTGGATATAGTTTCATGTCATAAATCTCTTTAAGCAGGAAAGATGCAGCAAAAATACCTTTGTCATGTTGTCTTGCATCACCTCCTTTGGAGGCTCGGTCGGGCTGGCAGCTGTGACGCTGCCACCTATTCCCCACTCTGCTGTGTTTCAAGTGATGCATCTGGGTTTTGGGTTGTTGGGTTTTTTTTGTGGGTTTGTTTTGTTTTTTTATTTTGTTTCGTTCTTGTTTCAACATCGCATAACAAAAATATTTTAATGCTCTTTCGAAAAAGTGCATAACTTGTAGAATTAGATTTCTTCCACTTAGTGGAACCGCTATGTCTGTGTGCTCATGTTGCCTTCAGGTTATCAGCAACCAGAAGCTGTTTATTCAGTTATTTCTTTTACCCTTTTGGGGTATGAATAGTAGGGAAAAAGACATGTGGACTGAAAGTCTTGGTCTGTGCCGTAGGCTATGGCTGCTCTGTCCCAAATGTGAGTCAGAGCAGTCTCAGGTTCTGCTCTCCTCAATCACCATGAAATAAATTGTGGGTATACACGGTTCACCCTTAAACATGTGCTCCATGTCCATACTGTATTTCCATAGAGGTCATCTGCACCCAAAGAAGGGAAGGAGCTTCAGAAAGTGATTTTACGCCCTTTGAGGCATTTTTTCACTGTGAATATGGTGCAAAGAGGCCCTAATAAAACAAAGAAACAAGCCAACAACTTCATCTGCGAGACTTTGCAGGACTTATATTGTGCAAGTGCATTTCTAAGAGTTTATTCAACAACACCAACTATACAATGTGCTGCTGAAGTGCATTACAAATACATCAGAATCTAAAATTAGTGTGTTTAGCATTAGGGCATCTGTTGAATTTTAAGAGTAGGAAGTTTTTAATTCCTTAAAAAATATTTGTTAATAAATATATTTAGATGACCAGAGAATTTCATAACTACGATAGACTAAAAAATTTATCCCAGAAAAGTAGTCAAATACTTTTCTTTATCACCAGTTAGTTATATTGTAGGGAAAGACAGATCAAAAATAGATTTAAAAAATCAAATATTTTCTGTTTCTCATTATGTTCAAAAATTACAATTTAAATCTTTTCAAATTTTGCCTCCTTCATTCGCATGTCTCTCCCTCTATTTGGCTACAGAGTGTAACTGATTTAATGATGTCTGCTGCTTCACTTCCATCTTTTCCATTCTGTTAGCCTCCTATTATTAAAATCTTTGAGAGCTAGAAAATGAAAAGATATGCTGTAAAATTTTAACTGTTTTACTTAAAAAAAAAAAAAACAAAACAAAAAAACCCCACCTCAAAATAGTAAGGATGCATAATTTTGTTTTGACATTTCAGGTTACAATAGAAGAATATTTCAACAAAGGGAGAATGTTTTGATAGGAAAATCTTTCAAGTGAAAAATCCAGTCAACAGTGCTCATGTTTATGGTATTGAAGTTTTTCTAGGTCTTGTTTGTGAAGTCCCTCAGCCACAAATCACTGGAGGTTGGGAAAATATATTGGAGAGTTCATGTTTGTATGGAATTTAATGCCTTTCTTCAGCAACCTGCGTTGGCTGCCATGAGAGAGAAAATGCTGGACTAGGCAGACTTTTGCTTCAGTGCCATAACAAGACTTTGGCACTTTTTCTCGTACTGAAGTTCTTTCCAGTTTATATTCAGGAATAATAAACTTAATGGAGTAGACCTCAAACTATTTATGACATCAAACTGATGATTATAACAAACTTTATAATGTAAAATGCATGTAATAGCCATAAAGAATACTAAAATCGTTCAGTAAGCCCCATAGCTTTAGCTTGCAATGGCTAGCTGGTGATGACACACATCATGCTACATTATTACACTAAATCCTTCAAACTAGCATATTTTTAAACATGGACAGAGAAAGCTGAGGTATTTTGATCATGACATTAATTTTATTAGAGTGCCAGAATAGACTCCTCTTCTACACACAATTGCAGAGGACCTTGTGATTCTTGGCCACAATGTCACAGCAACAGAGAAAGGAAAAGTTAAAGACAGGCATTATTTTCAAAACACTCAATCACTCCATTAACTCCCAAAACTTTTCCATCTCCCATCCCAGTAGACTTATAGATAGATAGTAGAATTCCAAGGCATACAAAGATTGTACCTGAGAGGTTCTTGTATTGAAGCAAGAACGAGAAATTGCACAAAACCCATAATTGTTGACAGCTATGAACTCAAGGAAAGAGATTCTCAAAGCTTCAAGCAGCAGTCGGGAAAAGTCAAAGATTTGCCTTTCATACATAGATTTACATACGCCCACCTGCCACTGTGGTCATTGCGACTCTTTTCAAGCATGGCAGAAATATAAGCATGTATTAGAGTCATGTCTTCATGAGTTTATTCAAATGATTACAGCACAGGGAACCTACTATGAATTCTGAAGTACTTTCTTTCAGTGGGTACAGTAAACTACCACTAATACAGTATAATAAGGAGACAGTTCTGTAGCACAGGCAAGCTTATTTTTTGTACCAAGCATGCATTTTTCTTTTCTACATTTTAGCCCACCATCTCTACCCACCTTGAATTACTATAACCAACTGCCTTCCTCACTCAGTTTTACAGTCTGCTTTCAGACAGCGGTACCTTCTCTGGCTTTTAGCTTGGGCAAGCCATACCTTTTTAAAGTTAATTTAGTATTTCTATATAACTCAGTATATATCTAGTCAACAAATCACTTTTACTGCTCTTTTCTTCCTCTCTTCTTTCTTTCATGTCATTTTTTGTAGTCACAGGATGCCAGAACGGAATGCAGTATTTCAGGTGTAGCCACCATGCTAACAGTGAGGAAAAGTATCATCTTCCTTCTTGGCTGACAGAATGTGTGACCCCCCACAAAAAAATCACTGTCCTCCTTGTTCCTCCCACCTGCTTCCCATTCCTAAATACACATTCCTTTCAAAACACCTGGGATATGGTAACCCAGAAAAATGCCAAGACTTGAGATAAAGCAGGAGAAGGCTGGGAAGGCAAAGCAAAAGAGGGAGAGTTCAGTAGAGGAGGGCTGTATGAACCTACATGTGTCACGGTGGTCAAAGGCAGGTAACAAAAGATCAGTGATCATGGAGGAAAAACAAGCAGGCTTTTTGATATTGTGTATTCGATCATACTTGTAAAAAAAAGTGGAGGCAAATCCTAACCAAGCAGCAAGGCTGCATTTTACATCTGCTTTGTCAGATCGTAAACAACAGCACAACGTGTAAGCCAGTGGAGAATCAAACCCCATATGATCTCAAATCTGCTGAGCCCTTTATATGCTTTTTTAATTATTTTTTTTTTTTTTTAATGGGGAGTTCATAAAATTCAACTCTTTCCTACGAAGGCTTTCAGTTTCAACAGATGAATGCGTTTTCATGGAAAAGGCTTTACACGGAAACACTCCCAAGTCACCGGCCTGGGCAGCCATGGCTCCCGCAGGCCCGTGTGCTGACGCCAGGCGCTCTTACCCGCGGGGCAGCGGGGCGAACCGGGGAACACCCGCGGCATGGCACAGCCTGCGCAGGGCGGAACGAGTGGGACTGTCGTCTGAAGTGTGAGGAACACGTTGGCCCAGATTCCCTGCAGATCTGGGATTCTGCTTTTCAAAGCCAGAAGGGAAAACAACGTGTTTCAGCTCTCCCTTCCTTCACCATAGCTAAGCGACTGCCCTAACATATGCCATTTTTTAGAAGTTCCCTAGATACCCGTAGCAGATGTCAGCTGGAACCCAGCACCTCAATCCAACCAGCAGCCTTCCCATAATACTATTACTAAGACAAAATCGCAAGTTGGCCCAGAAAACAGGATTTTGAGTTCAGTGTCTGCTGAGAGGGCCCCAGTGCAGCAGAGCACTATGGCAGAGAGCAACGCTAATCCATCAGATAATCTGCTCTGCCAACTTCCCAGCATTGCCAGCAGATTTTCTAGATTACTGCTCCTTCGAAGGACATTCCAGGTGGACACAAACAATATACAGGTTTGCCAGCTGAAGCCTGTTCACGTGAGCCACCCTGCAGTGAGAATCGGAGGAATACAGAGTAATCAGAAGGCAGGTCCTTCAAAAGGACCAAAATCAGGCGGCTTATTTTGCAGAAGGAAGAGTTTTACTGTCTGTAGTGATTTACTCTGAGTAGAATTTACAGGGAACTTAGTCTAGGTCATAGAACTAAGCCTTAAATTGTTAAAATTAAACTAATGAAAAAAAAAAATTTAAAAATCCATATAGTAATCTCTCAAAGGTAGCTTGAAAGTAAAAGACATGCATCGTTCCTGAGCAAGGAAAAAATAAAAGCAGGATTGAAAGTGTAGCCTGACCTGTTTAAGCATGTCAAATTCTCAGTTACATTCTGATGAATTTGTAAGCAGTTATTCAACTTGGCTCCTGTTGCAGATGCTCTACATGTCAGAGCATGCAGAGCTGGAGCGCAGACAGAGGGACGCACACACAACGACGGCACCTGGATACAGCAGGTCCCTCTGCCCAAGTAGTTTTTCCCGGTGTATTACTGACCCCAGCACCATTAGCCAGCTTTGCTGGAGAAAAGTCACTATCATTTCCTTCCTTTTTGAGTAACAGGTTTTAACAATAAACTGCTACCGGGGGTAGAGATGGACTTATTGGAAAAAAAGTGAGCAGGTAAAGAGCCTGTCTTTACAGTTTCACCAGTTTTCAGTGTTGCTTATGTTCAGCTGGGGGCATTTTGTCATCCCTTCAGTCTCCACCTAAGGCATGAGGAGTCCCCAGAATTTACAACAGTGCATTATTATGCATACCCAGTTAACATATTTTCAAAGATCCTCAAAAAAGGTTACTTTTAATGGAAACCATTTTCTGTTAGTACTGGGAAAGTTTAATATTTCCCATGGTATTAAAAGTCAACATCCTTTGTATAAGACTGACTTTTGATATTTCAATATAAAAATGGATAGCATATAAGAAAATGCAAACATGGTGTTATCTTATATAGCGACTAATGGCTGCATGATTTCCATAGATAATCATAGGATTTATCCTGCATTCATCATATAGACAGTGAAAACCAGAACAGACCAGCAGATCATTGCACAGGGTGTTTCTGTGTCTAAAATTAAGTGCTGAGTTTGGAAAAAAAAAAAGTCAAGATTGTCTTCCATATTGCCTCAAAAGTTGATGAGGACTGGCTTAGGGAGCAATTAAGCAATCTGGATATCCAAAAATCCATGGGTCCTAATGGGATGCACCCGCGGGTGCTGAGGGAGCTGGCTGAAGTCATTGCTGGACCACTCTCCAT
>VWYH01008579.1:67785-96943 GCA_013399365.1 Pampusana beccarii | reverse complement strand
CAACAAAGATGATGAAGGGAGTGGAGCATCTCCCTTATGAGGAAAGGCTGAGGGAGCTGGGTCTCTTTAGCTTGGAGGAGACTGAGGGGTGACCTCATTAATGTTTGTAAACATATAAAGGGTGAGTGTCACGAGGATGGAGCCAGGCTCTTCTCGGTGGCAAACAATGATAAGGGGCAGTGGGTACAAACTGGAACACAAGAGGTTCCACTTAAATACGAGAAAAAACTTCTTCACGGTGAGGATGACAGAACACTGGAACAGGCTGCCCAGGGAGCTTGTGGAGTCTCCTTCTCTGGAGACATTCAAAACCTGCCTGGACGCCTTCCTGTGTAACCTCATCTGGGTGTTCCTGCTCCGGCAGGGGGATTGGACTGGATGATCTTTCGAGGTCCTTTCCAATCCCTAACATTCTGTGATTCCGTGATATAACAATGAATAAATATATAGAAAAAATTAAGTGCACCTGCAAGAAAACCGGAACATGAGTGTTTATGGATGTGAGTATGTGAATGATGAATAAAACATTCAAACAAGAATTCAAGGCAGCATTTGGCTGCCTAAGTATTTTTATGGCACCATTTTAATAATTTTGATGGTGTTTCTTCAAATGAAGCCAAGTCCCGAGGGAAACAGAAGGTGTTGTTTGGAGGACCTGCTGGATCTCTCCATGTGAGGGAGCAGATGGAACTTGCAGCTTATTCTTCCACTTCTGTAGTAAGATATTTTTGGTGAAAGAAGAATAATTCTGGCCTCTGAGCTACTGCTCACTTGGTGTATAATATTTAGTACATCATAAATACCTTCCAAGGCCACTTCTTATGAAGTGCTGAATATCTTCATTCAATGTTGAGACAACGTAGAAACATTTCACAGAAGAAACATAAATTTCCCTGTCAGTATAAAAAAAAATATATAGAGAAAAAGATGATAGCTATTGCACAGTGTCCTATTCCACACTATTCCAACCCCTTGGACATCAGCTGGAGTCAGGCCACTCAGAACCCATAAAAGGCATCCAGCGTTGCTTAGTATCTGGCCAAGGGGCTTTGTGAAGATTGGATTCATCTTAATTAACAGCCTTTAATTTCAGTGTCTAAAATTATCTTCCAGGTTTTCCTAAGGACAGCGGAGTGCCATTGGCACCTACAAGTGCTACTTTATTCCTTGCTAAGGTGAGAGCCTTAAAAGGGGTATAGCGACTCCAAAAATGTCAAGCAGTATAGTTATCACAGGTCGTCCCTATGAGACTCTGCATTTTTTTAGGTAGGTCTCACATTTTCACTTTGGAGGAGCTGAAATACTGGGGTCCTGATTTTCAAAAGCAAGCAGTTCTCATCACTGTCACATGAGGCAAGCTTTAATCTTCTGGAGGAGGACAGTCAAAAGTTTCCTTCATGATTGCAAATGACCACCACATCACCCAGCCTCAGCCTGGAGCAGCAGAACCACTGAGAAACTGATCCATTGCCTCACCCCCTGCTATCTGTGAGCTCCTGAGTCAGCCCATAGGACTATCAGCCACAGGAACAATTTCCATGCGATAAATTCTCTTCCAGTTTGAGTCCTTTAGCCAAGACAATATATTTTCAAATACTATATTTTAAGTCAGTCAGAAGTTTTGTTTAAACTTTATGCAAAAAAAACTATGAGGTGAGGTTCTACGGGCTGTGCAATGCAAATTCACAAATCAAATCAATTGTAATAGCCAAAACTGACTTGAAAATACATCAGGTTTATTTGTTCGTTTGTTTTATCTTCCTTTTCCTAGTACAGACTACAAACACATCCAGGAAATCCACTCAGTCTAAGTGTGTTCACCAGAAAGTACTGTTTCCTTTTTGGAGTATGCCTCTGAGAAAAGTTGTTTTCTTTAAAGAGGAAGACAGCAGATTATCAAGTGTTTTTCTCCCTCTTGCAAGCTTAAGCAGGCTTAGTAGGTGGAATTTACTACTGGAATAATGGGAAGCAATAGCACCTGTCAGGGAGCACTCCACAAACATGGAACAAAACCATGTTCCCGGCCCAAAGAGCTAACCTGCTGTGCAGGGCAAGAGGCACAGACCCACCTGGACAGTCACCAAGAGCCAGCAGATACTAGGACATCTTTGGTCAGCACGACGAGCAGATCAGTGTAATTGCTCTTTAATTGTATTATTTCATTTAAAATAATGTTGCATCTAAACTTTTATTAAAAATAGTTATGAGTATGCACAATAAATATTTTTTCTGTGATTTATCTGGACTTGTTAATATTTTTCAGTTACCTATTTTTAAAAGCTGTCTCCTTCTGGAAACTACCTCTTACTGATCACTGAATTTCAATGTTGTCTAGAAGGGTCTTTTGTTTTTTCCTTTGACCTACTCAAAGAATCTTAATATATTAAGGAAACATGTCTCTCTCTTTCAAAATGCGAGATATCTTTACCTATCTACTTTTCCAAGGATTACACTAAGCCAGGCATGTGGATCTGGAATGCAAATACCTTTTAACAAACTAAAAACTGCTGCAGTGTAGTGTCACTGTTTTTCTAACTGAACATCAAAGCAATAACTTCCCAAACTTCTGGAACTGCTTGTGAGCCCAGGATCTTACTTGTATCACTATTACTTCAGTCACTCCTTATTTCCTTTTCCCCCATAATCTTCATCTAAAGAGCATGCTGGTCTATCAGTTGAGCAGCCCCTGCCAGCCAGCCCAATCCCAAACTTTTCTGCACCGTAATACCACTGTCAGGCCAGAGAGGGGAGAACAATCCTACAGAAACCAGCGTTTCAGCTCATTATTTCCCAGATTCTGTGGCTGATTTTCTCAAAACTTCATATTGGATTAATCTGCTCATTTCCCCTATAGCTTTTGACAGCTATAAGATTTCTGCTGACTTTACAAAAAAAAAGAAATTGAGTTGATCAGGAAAGCAGCAGGAACGTAACTCTGACATACGGGGAGAAGGAAATCTTGTGTGAGCCGTCATCAGAAGGGTAACGAAAGCCCAAAAGAGTTACAGACCCAAAGCACTAAGATTCACATTGCCGAAACTAGTTATTTGAATATACTGGTATGCGTTTTGCATTAATTAGATGTTATTTAAGTATATTAATCACGTCATAGGGACCAGTGGCCCAACACAGCCCCCATGATTTCTCACTCCACTCACCTTTTCCCTAAGTACGCCCTCCATGGAGGAAGTCAAGCGAGTTAATCTACAAAATCGCATTTGTACCACCGGGATTGTTCAACTACGGTGGTTCTGGGACAGCCATAGCGACTGAAACTAGTCAATATTTTACACACAGATAGTTAGGCTTTTTTCTTAAAATAATAAAGTTTAAATGTCAGACTTAGGCTGTCCATTTATGGCTTTTTTTTTTTTTTTAATCATTATTATTCTTTATTTGAGGCCTTCTGAAGATCCCGGCGACTTGGAGATTTTTAGCTCTAGTTCCGGAGCTTGTTCAGTGTAATTTGTTGCTGGTGTTGCTCCCTCCTCCCCTGAAACGCTTTCTCCGGACAGACGGGGTCGGGGCAGCACCCGGTCTCGCATCTGCCTCCACGGCACGACCCGCCGGGCCCGCGGAGCCCCTCCCTTCCTCCCCGGGTCCAGGGCGGGGGCGCCCACGGCGTCCCCCCCACCCGCTGCCGCCAGAAACTCCCCGGGATTTCCCGATCCCGCCGGCCTGAGCGCGCCCATCGGGGAAACTGCGGAAAACGGCAGCCAAGCTCCGGCGCGACGCCGCCGGCCCCGGCCGCCACGTCGGGGCGAGGCACAGGTACGGCGCTGCCAAGCCGGGGAGGGGGGCACGGGGTTCTGGCAGCGCCCGCTGCCGCCGGCTCTCCCATCGCGGAGCGGCTCCGCGCCGAGCCAGCCGCCCCCTCCGCCGCGCCGAGGGGAGCGCCACATGGAGCGGCTCCGCTCGGCGGCAAGGTGAGCCTCCGGCAGCACCACCCGGGCTGGGGAGGCGAGGGGCGAGCGGAGCTGGGAAGGCCGAGCGTACCCTCCCCACGGTCTCCCGGGCGCGGCCACCCGGCGCTGGCGGCTGAGCATNGCGGTGGGGCCGCCCCTCGGGGCAGGCGCGGGCGGCGGCTCCCCCCGGCCGGGGCGGCGGTTGGTTTCTCCTGTCAGCGGAGGCAGGGCCAGGCGCGGCGAGGGTGGGCGCGGAGTTCGCGGCGGGGCTGGGGGCAGTTCGCTCCGGCGGTGGTTCGCGCCGGCGGAGTTTGGTCGGGGCGCGGGGCGGGAGGTAAGCGGCGGGGGCTGGGACGGGGCTTGGGTCGGCTCGGCGGTGGCTTCTGTGGGCGGGAGTTTGCACCGGTCGTGGCGGGGAGCGGAGCGGAGAGCTCGGGGGCGGCAGACGGGGAGCTGCAGGACGTGGTGGGAGGCGGTGGGTTAGACGCTTTCCTCCTGTCCGTGCTCTGCCAGCGGAGCCGCTGGCTGGGTGGGAAGGTGGTGGCGTGAGCTGAAAACGGGGAAAAACTTGTTCCTCGGCGAGTTTCCGCGGGCTGCCTCGGGGCCGGGGCTGCCTGGCCGAGCCACGTGTCGGGGCCGGGGGAGAGGCGCCGAGCCGGGGGAAGACGCGCGGGCGAGGGGATCCGCGCCGCCCGGCCGCTGCCCTCTCCCTTTTCTGCCGTGCCGCAGGTCTCGCAGCGGGAAGCGGAGCGGAGCTGAGCCATCCCCGGACGGGAAGCGCCTGCCCCCGGAAAAGGGGCTGCCTGGAGCGAGCAGCGCCCCGGCAGGAGCCGCCCCCCGCCTCGCCGCCCAGAGCCGAAGGCGCCCGGAGGGAAAAGTTGTGTGCGGGGCCGGGCCGGGCGCGATGCCGGGGCGCGGCGCGCTCTGCCTGGGGCTGCTGCTGCGCGTCCTGCTGGTCTGCGGCTCGGCGCAGCAGCCCGACAGCTGCCGGGGCCTCTGCGAGTGCTCGGAGCCGGCCAAGACAGTGAAGTGCGTGAACAAGAACCTGACGGCGGTGCCGCCCGACCTACCGTCCTACGTGCGCACCCTCTTCATCACCGGCAACCGCCTGGCCCGCCTGCCGGCCGGCGCCTTCCCCGCCCAGCGCCTGCCCGACCTCAGCACCCTCAACCTCAGCGGCAACCACCTGCGGGAGGTGGAGGCCGGTGCCCTCTCTGCCCTGCCCGCCCTGCGGCAGCTGGACCTCAGCAGCAACCCGCTGGTCTCCCTCAGCCCGCAGGCCTTCGGGGAGGGCGGCAGCCCGCTGGAGGAGCTGACCCTCCGCGGGGCCCTGCGCAACCACAGCGTCCTCCTCAGCCTGGCCGCCATGCTGCAGTCCGGGGCCCTGCGCAACCTCAGCCGCCTGGACCTGCCTGACAACGGGCTGGTGGTGCTGCCCACCGGCATGTTCACGGCCCTGCCCGCCCTGCGGCAGCTGGACCTCAGCAACAACTCCCTGGTGGGCCTGCACAACGTCTCCTTCCAGGGGCTGGGCCAGCTGCAGAGCCTCAACCTCAGCGACAACTCCCTGAGCGTGCTGAGGAACAGCACCCTGGCCCAGTTCCGTGGCCTGCCCGCCCTCCGGCGCATCAGCCTGGGCCGCAACACCTGGGTCTGCGACTGTGCCATCGAGGACCTGGTGGCCTGGCTTAAGGAGAGCGACCAGGTGGAGGGCAAAGAAGCCCTGACCTGCGCCTACCCCGACAAGATGCTGGGCAAAGCCTTGCTGAAGATCAGTGACTCAGATCTGAATTGCTCCGTGCCCACAGACCTGCCTTCCCAGCTACAGACTTCGTACGTCTTTCTGGGAATAGTCTTGGCTCTCATCGGGGCCATTTTCCTCCTGGTTTTGTACTTGAACCGAAAAGGAATCAAAAAGTGGATGCACAACATCAGAGATGCCTGTAGGGATCACATGGAGGGCTACCACTACAGATATGAGATCAATGCAGACCCTAGGTTAACAAACCTCAGCTCCAACTCGGATGTCTGACGAAGCGCCACGGATGTGGGGCAACGCACAGTAGCTATGCATGAAAAGTAGACTTATGCTTTACCCTCGTGCTTGCTTTCCTTGGAGAAATCTCAGACGTGCTTGTAACTTGAGGAGGATATGCCTCCCTGTGATGTCAAGTTCGTTTTTGTTGTAAGAAGCTGGGCAGCTGCGCATGGCGTTGGGCTGTATGTAGGAAACAAGCTGCTACTTCTTTTCCTCCTTACGTGTCTGTACTTGTGGGAAATTTTTTTCGAGATCTCAAAAGAAAAAAGGATTCTGTCTGGTGCTCCAAAGCCACCAGAGTTTATAAAAAAACTTAACCCATGCAGACATGATTCAATAAAAGCTGCCTCAACTTTTTGGGAAAAAAATGTTATGTTCCTCTGTGCCAGTTTTGATCTTGTATATCCAAATTGTGATAACAACGATTCCATTTCATAGACTACCTTGAGATTTAAAAAAAACAAACTCCTTTTAACAACTCCTCTGTTACAAAGAAGGAAATCAAATAGTAAGCATGCACAAATACTTTATAGTTTCACGTGTTAGAAAACTTCTGATCTCAGTAAGTCTCTTACTATTTTTGTAAAGTTATTTTTGATCGCAGTTTACATGAAAAGAGAAGGATTTTTTTATACAAACTGCATCTAAAGTCCATCTGAACTGTTAAATGCAATAAACAGTCTTACAAGAACTGCTGTGTTGAAGTTTGCTGTTTTGATGAGAAATGTATGGACGTCTAAGAACGTGGATAGCTTTATAGTGTCTCAAGTTATAGCCCCACAGTAGTAATCTGAATAAAATTTTATACAAATGTGTAGCTTAAAGACATAAATGTTTAATAAGTTTGTGAAATATGCTAAGAGAATTACACCGATGAACGATGAGAGCAGTTTCACTTGGCACAAAACCCGCCAGGCTGCTCTCTCGAAACAACGGCAAAACATTGAGACAGGTGCTAGGGTCCACCTTGCCGGAAAGATGCAAGCTGATAGAATTTTCATAAGGTCTTCTCTGCCAAGTTAAAATAATTCAAATTCACTTGTGGGGTTTGTAAGCTAGAGAAAGTTTTACTTGAATGGAATTTTTTATTATAAAAAACCCCGTACTTTCCTGAACTAAATTAAATGCAGCTCAGTTGTGTAATCGATGAGCTTCAGGCTTGTAAGTCAATGTAGCACTTATTAAATTAAGTGCTCACTATTTCATTTTAAGCTCTCAGTACTTGTGAAGTTCTGTAGTGATCTACATCGAGTAACTTGATGGAAATTTACATTTATCTTAAAGCTTATAACAGGTGCATTTCAGTATTGTATGTTACTCGTGCTTATTACTTGCTTGGGAGTGCGTTTTCTTGTAAATAGATAAAGCATGCAAAGAAAACTTGAAAAATGCATCATTTATTATGCAACTTGATACATAAAAAGGTCAGCAAGAACCTTCCGATGGCCGCTAATAGTTAATGCACTTTTTATAATCCTTTTATACATTCTTAATGAAAAAAATACACCACCTGTAAAAGTGTGATGTGAATTGGCATCTATCAGTATATCTGTGGAGCTTTTTCCATGGCCACTGTTACTTGAAGCTCTTGAGCATCTCTAAAATTTTATGAATTACTGTCTAATTCTCTTCACTTTCAAAAGTGACAGTTTTCTCAGAGATAATACACCTTTGTTAAGAGCTCATAAATATAAAATAGTCCTTAAAGTATCGAAAGAAATATAATCTATTTTGGGCATCAGTATTATTCAAATACATTTTTCTTTCCTTGCAACTTCAGACAAAGCAAGTAGCACAAGTTGGTTCAGATTTTTTTTTAATGTAGTTTTGTACATTTGCCCTCAAAAGTAGAAAAAGAATTAATATTAAGTACAGTTAATGTTTTGATAAATCAGTGTATTTTACAATTAATGTAAGTAAAGTGATAGCCTGTTTCTCCTGCTGTATTTTAAATGTATGAGCAATATCTGGTTAACAGCATATGAATTAAGTTTATGGATTCTTAAAAAGCAGACTGCTGGTCTGAATGTTAGCTGCCCGTATTTTAAGAACAGTGTAAAAAACCAAGTGTAAATAACTATTACTGTGCAACTATGCAAACCGTTCATACTTGGTATAAATAAGACAGTATATGTAAGAAGCTCGAATTTACAATAGCTATGCAGTGTGCTTTGTTGTATTGGTCATTTCAGAGATTATCAACATACATTTAATTGTACAGTGCCAAGAGGAATAGAGCGTCATCCTTGCTTAAGATGCTCCTGTAATATAATAGATTAAATATGTACAAACTAAGCCATTTCTTGGGCAATTTCTTGGGTTTTGTTAACAGATACTTTAAAGTAACTACAGTAAAAGCAATTATCTGTGATGTGTTAATGTTGCAACCATGCATTTATTGAGCTGTGTAAGGATACGCAACGACTTTAATCGCAGTCTCTCACCAATGGACTGAGTATTTGTATAGTGAGCAAGTGTAACTGTTGTACTACACCTATTATTCTAAAGATGATTATTATTATTTTTGTATCATAGAAAGTCAATGTAATAGACCTTTATTACAGACCTGGTGATGGCTACTTTAAACTAATTTTTGCCATTTGCTTACATGTGTATTTATTGGGATGTAACAGTTTAGCCTGTGGCAGTATTGTGTTGGATAACGTTCTCCTACAGTGTTTGACCAACAGTGAATGCTTTGGTGTTTTGTACAATGCATTATTTGATCTTAAATCCCCTTCCATAAGCAGTGCTTGAAATTTGTTTTCCTTTTACAAAATAGTTAACAGTGGAGCTCAGAAGACATTTGAAAAGTAGCTCCCAAAGTGCTTCAAAAGTTGGTTAAAAATTATACATTTAAAATAACATTAGTTTAAGTGTTCTTCTGAAGCACGTTTTATAATCTTACTCTGCTTTGACACCTGAAATTTGAATTGAATACTATTTCCAGAGCAGCTTAATTAGCAAGGCTGCTTTATTCATTCATTCGTTCTTCAATAAAACACGTGCAGCACTAAATGCCTCTAAAATGTGTTTTGTATGCATAAGCCCCCAAAGTTCTACATGACACAGTTGTCACCGATATTTCATAGAAAACATCTAGACTGAAGTATTGGGCAAATCTCCTGGAAAGGCTGTGTAGCTAAGAAGCAGAAAAAAGGATGGTTTGTCCAAGGTTCAACTGCTTTCTTGAAACGAGTCTTAGTTGTAATAAGCTTAACATTTTCTTAGAAGACTAGCACGAGGAATTTACATTGTTTTAATGTGTTTTCCTGAAGTACTTTGGATAAGAGCTGTTGCCAGGTAAGAAGCAGAAAATTCCTCGAATCTTCATCTAAGGTAGCTTTATATTGGATCACCTGACATTCTTTTTCTAGTTCAGCTAGCCATACTATTACCAATAATTTTGACGTCCAAAAAGCGACTTGAAGGTTTGCACAACTGCTTTAAATATTTTAATTCCAAGTAATTTACCTTTTAAGCACTGGTGACAATCCCCAGTGACATGCCAGCTAGCAAAGCAGTCTGTTCAGACCCGCATTTGGTTGTTGACTGAAGACAGGCATGGCAGAATGTTCAAAATGTGGCTGCGCTAGGATCCCAACTCTCATTATTCTAGCAGCATTTTCCCTGTGGTATACTCTGCTCTTTATGCATCTGCATAATTTCTTCTTCACCTCATTTTCTCAAATCCATTAGAAGGAGTATCATAAATCTGTACAGGTAGAGAAATGGGTCTGATTTCGCCTGTGTTTTGAGGTTTAGTGCCTTCATTTCCCTTTAACTTGAGAAAGAGCATTTGTCGAAGTGGACAGAATGAAAATTTGATATGCACTTTTTCTTTCTCTTTAGCAGCTGAATGCTCAAGAAGAACCATTCATTCTCAGCATATGATGAAGGAAAATAGCATTTGGTAAGAAAAACATTTCTGTTTCGAGCATCCAAATGAGATTTATATTCTATGAGAAAAGGTTGAAGAGAGAAGCTTTTAAAGGAAACGGGTGTCTGTAATGGGTCAGCACTACATATCACAACGCTAGTGAGCAGAACAATTGCTGATTGATTCTGTCTGTTACGTTCTGGTCGTGTTTTATGGATACAACTCTAATTTCTTCCTGTTCCTATAAAGAGGAACATTTTGCTAATGAGTGGAATCACGTCCTATAATATTTGTGATGCAGGTGTTTCCACTGCGAGATTTTTGCGAGGTATGATAGAAGACTGAATTTAATTCTGCGCTTGCTGATTTAATAATGACTAGGTCATGCTTGTAACTTAATGCTCCTTTTTTGCAAACATGCTGCTGACTACTTGCAAAGACCTTGGCTTGAAATCAAACAATGAAATCCCACCAATGAAGAGAGAAAGCAAGCCGTTTAGGGCGTGTGACATACGTTAGCTATTTCCCACATGCCTGAAAAAGAGACAGGAACCGTGTGGGAGCAGAGGGTCCTTTGCTGATAGAGAAGTGTACTTTGTGAGCTTCCCGAGCCAATCAGTGCAGCAGTGGCAGAAAAGTGGTGCTTTGTACCAATACAATAAACCTAACAGCACTCCTCTCCCACCTTGAAAACAAACGAACAAACAACAGCAAGCTTTTAGATATAAGAATACAGGTTTGCAGTATAAGTATGTCCTTAAAAAGGGGTTTTGCTTTCTCAATGGTGTTACAATTTACGTGTTGTCACATCCTTGGAAAACCTTGCTATGCCAAAAGTCAGTCATCTGTCGCGTAGGCAAAGCTTGAAATCATGCCTTGCATTCCCAATGTTAGCCTAAATAGAAAAAGGGAACTACCAACAAAATTAAAATAGTACTTTAGACAGTGTATTCGTGTTGCAGTTAATAATTTAATACTTGCAATTATTTATATTTTTCAAAGTATTCACTTGATAGCTTTTCCCTTCTGATTATTAGACTAACAGAATAACATTTGTGTTTTCTAGTAATTATGCATGAAAGTATCTGAATAAATTAGCAGTGTTGTTTGAGTACCTACAGTGATGAAAATGTTAGAAGTCTCATGTTCCAGAATGTTTCACTATTCTAGAAATTTCAGATGTCTAAGAAACTGCTGTAACTTTTTCAGATTGAAGTTTTATTTCTTAATTAAAAATTATTCTTGAAGAAAAACAGAATAAAATATTTACCAAGTTGTTTATAAATTTTATATGTTCACCCTGTTGATTTAATTACTGAAAATCCTTACACATATTGAGGTCTTTGCTAAAGATGGAGTTGTATTCTTTATAGCTCAAATTGATAATAGTGCTGTGAGTTTGTATGATAGAATAGTGAAAAAGCGACTTCCATCTAGACAGCTCGATTCATTTATTTAGAAATAAATTTGGTCAGCGAATATAAGGGATTGTGTTTTAATAGTTCTTGATATTTTGGACATAATTTGATAGCTTGTTTGTTTTTAATATACGCGGTATTTATTTTCAAGTTAGGTCCCAATTTTAAAAGTAGTGGATTTTCTGCTTTTGGTCTAGATCAAAACATGTGTTTTAAAGTCTTAAAATACATTTTACATAGTGAGACATAGAGACACTTATTACTGGTGGTCTGTGTGAGTTTTCTTACTGTGAAGGAACTATTAAAAAAGTACTGCTGAAACAGAGAATGAAGGTCGAAAAAAAGCATTCTGATGGCAAACTCTTATTCTTAAAACTTCTTTAATGCAGGTATTTAGATTGGGAATTCAAAGGGAAGTATGACATTTCATCTTCTCATAGCTAGCTAGTACAGACGTCTGAAATTTTAATAGGACGGAGTGTTTTTTTGGGCACTGTCCCAGGAGCAAGGCTGATAAATGCATTAGTCTTGTATCTAAGTTGTTTGCCATTATTGTTTTTTTTCATATTCTTAGGACACCTCACACGGAAGAATGTTTGGCTTTACATGTGATGGATTGATCTGTCCTATATTTTATCTTAGGACTGATCTGTCTTAGTATCTGCCCACAGTCTACTTCACATATTCCATTTGTTCTAGTAGAAATTTTATCTATGGCATAGCCCAGGGTAGTTTCATATGAAATCGTGGACATTTATACAATGAAGAACTAATTTTTCAAATTGGCATTATCAAATGTCAAGTAGATGTTTTAACAGTATGTGGTATATACTTCATGCTGGAAATGTAAAAGCATCAAGTACTAGTACTGAAATATTCAAATAAGAAAAAACATGATTTATTACAAGAATGCTGTGAACAGTCATGAACTGAAATGACTTTGAGGCATTTAAGCAATTTAAGCTTGTTTTGAAGAAGGAAAAAGAAGTAGTTAGTACATTGACAATTTTCTTCTTCACGTAGGTGTCTTCATTTGTTCTCCTTAACAGCTTATGAACAAACAATAACTGAATACTGCAGATACATGTAGATTTGAATCCGTTTAAGTTGGTGGCTTTACTCCAGTGCTTTTATGTTTCCCTGTTTTCAGGGGTGGATGCTTTTGGTGGCCTGGAGGGGACTAAGAGAGAGCTCTTAAACATCAGAAAACAAGAATTTTTATTTTATATATGCATTTAACACATGTACACACATATATATATATAGTGTAAAACTGGGAGATTGAAGAGGAGTAGAATCTGAGGCACACCAGTCTCTCCAGTACATTCTATTGGCTGGTTTAGGGGCCTGTTTTTTCCCTGCACGTTGTAAGGGGGAACTAAGTGCCTAAATGGAGTGGGTGCACCTCTCAGAAGCACTTAGACATGCTTTGTGTTGCTGCGCACCTAGTGCAGCCCTTAGCAGCAAGTTATCACAAATTGACGCTGATTGGCCAGGATTTTCCAAAGTGGCCATAATGTGGGGTTCTGCTTTCAAAGCAGCTTAAAGGGGCTCCATTTTCAAAAGTTGTTGAACACCTTTTGGAAAATTACACGGTTTTTCTTTTAAGGTGAATTGACCTAAATGTGGAAAAAACAATTTTCAGTGTGAAAACACAAGTGTGTGCTACATACTTGAGAAAGAATATAAACACTCTTAACAGCTTTTCAAATCCCCCAGCCTTTGCTCACTTTGTTGTTTCTCAGATTCACTGAGATCTCTGTAACACTGTCTATGCTGAATATCCTTCCTGTTCTCCAGTTCACTTATTTAATCATCCATAATCCAGATGCCTTTTTTCCATCACCTTTGTATTGTGACCGAGCTTGATTACTTTTCATTGGTAAGCAAAGGTAGAATTCCTATGAAATAGGTCATGCATTAAATCAAATATTGAATGTTTAACACTAAGCAGATTAATTAATAAGGTTATATCTGTTGTTAGACTTCCGTTCAGGTTTTCTGTTTTCCTGTTTGTCCATTTTCTGTTTAATTTTCCAGCATAGCAGAAAGCTTCTGTGGTAGCCCAGAGGAACTCTCTGATTCTGATTTCCAGTAATGAAAAAGGAGATCTTATTTTGAGACAATAGGCTAGAAAAAAAACTTGCAGAAACAGTGCTCAAACTTTTCTGGCAGGGTAGTAAAATGTCATTGAAAATAGCTCTGCTAACATATTCTTAATTTGTCAGGAATGCTACATAAGCAGACAGAACTGGAATGCTGAATTTGGGATAGTGATACATGTGATGTTTAACAAGACCAGGACATTTCTATTACAATAGCTTATGGAACCTCTGCTATGATTTCTCTTCCCTGCATACACCCCAATATGTTTGAAGAGGACTCAGATGAGTTTAGGACATGTATTCAGCAGATTGCGGTAATTTGTTTAGATCACTGCTCATATGTGAAGGCCCTTGGTTTTGGGCACCAAAAAATGAGAAGTACTAGAATGTATTTCTCTAACACAGAAACAAACTAGCTGGCATAAGCCTGGTTTCATAACTTCTCTGTAAATACAAAAAAATGCTCCGAATTTGAATTTGCAAGGAACAGATGTCTTTCAGCAAGCTTGAGTGTAAATTCAGCAGGATTTCCAATTTAATCTAGGAAATGATGACACTGAAATTTATTGCAAGAAGAGAAATGACTTGTTTCCCGTCGTAGTTATGCAGGCTATGCCTTTTCCGTAAAGCGGTACAAGGTATTTTATCTCCTGGGTTTCCAGGGAGACAGTCACAATCCAGTAGGGGTTACTGTTGTTCTTAATAAAGCTCTCTAGATATGTAGTTTTAGCAATTTTTCTGATCAAAATCACAGAGACAGCAGATAGGATTTGATAAATGACACCGAGTAATGTGAATTGATGTGACCTATTTCAAACACACACAGATGATGCTGTGGTGCACCAGCTTAGACTAGGTCGTACTGGTGCTTTCACCAGCCAGAATAGTTGTTTTAACTGGCAGGAGAAGACTCAAGACTGAGTATTAGTCACTGTAGAGAGCTATACAAACTCTCCTTCTCATTTAGCAGTTGATGTGTATGAATATAGGATATCCAAAAGGTTTTGGATATACATGTGAAGCACTACCTCCACCATGGCAATTCGAGGTTTGTTCATACGCAAGTTGTGGAATAGTTCACGGTAAACTGAATGTCTCCTCCATGGTTTAGAAGGAAAACTGGAGCAAACAACAACTGGTTAATGTAAATCAGATTAATAGGCAAAAATCTTTTATCTCAAAATAATAATAGTTACTGGTCTCATTATCGATGAGAATTCAATACATTTTGACCACAGGAATACATTGTCTTCACATATTCCTTCATTACTATACTTTGAACATTGTTATTATACATTAGACACTATAAACACAGAAATTTGCAGAGGCAGTGGCCAGTGCAAGGAGACTAATGAATAGCACAGAAATGCTACTGAGGACCGTCCCAATCTAATTTTCTATTATTCTGCCATGCAAAGGGGAGAAGTAGAGAAGGGAAGACCTTTGACAGAACAAACTGTTTTAAGAGGGAAATATGGCAGAGCCAAAACTCTCCTGCAGTGACGGTCCTTTTTACTCTCACAGAAGAACAATCTGGCAACATTAGTGACGCT
Organism: Pampusana beccarii; assembly: GCA_013399365.1. Taxonomy (NCBI): domain Eukaryota; kingdom Metazoa; phylum Chordata; class Aves; order Columbiformes; family Columbidae; genus Pampusana; species Pampusana beccarii. Next base: position 82,044 of record VWYH01008579.1, on the reverse strand, counting down.
GAAATAGAGGACGGTATGGTTTCTTTCAGAAAGGTTTGGGTTTATTCAGGGTTTTGCATTGCTGGAGCCACAGCTAATTCACACATCAACGTTTAATCTAGGTCACCAGAAAATACCAATGCCAGAATGTGCTATACGTTTTCTTCCCATAATTTTTATGCTGCACTCTGTGCCTTCCAGCAATGCATGAAGTGATTGTTCTCTTCTTCCCTCCTGAGGGAAGCGTGCACAGTGGCTGAGGGGCAGTGTATGCACCGTCTTGCCCTACGTTTCTGTCATAAGCAAGGTAGAGCACCTTGTACTTAAAGCAGAAGGTTGATTATCTTTGTGATATTCCCTAATTCCTGGATGAATCAATTCCTTTGAAAAGCCTGACACTTGGAGAAAGTTTTTCTCCTGTGCAAAAAGCCTTTTGTCTGCTTCAGGAGAAAATGCTAGGTACATTCTTCTTCTTTTTAATTTAGTCCTGAATGTTCATATTCCCAAAGGAATATAATAGTCTTAAAATTTTCTTTTGCATCAGGAATCAGAACATAAGCTGTGCAGAAATTTGGGAGCATGATGCAATCTGTAGGAAAATTATTGTTTAGAAACAATGAGGAGTAAAGATCCTACCAATGGAATAAACTACATCACAGTAAATAAACTCCCTCCATAAGCATTCTACACCATTGCAGACGTCACCGCTGCTCCTGGTAACAGGAGCAATGCTCCAAGCAGAAACCCCAGGGTTATGATACATTCAGCTCTTAGGGCAAAGTGTTTCAACAGCAAAATACGATCTGCACCTCAGTGTTGAGTCTGTTCTGTGAGATTCTACCATACTGATTTTTGCAAGAAGCCAGACCGTACGCAAAGCCCTCAAATGTCAGTGCCCTAATAGCATGTGGGGTCCTCTCCTCTCCTAGAAATGACTCTACCAAAAATGACTCAACCTGCCAAATCCTTATCTCGGGGTGCAGAAGACAAGAACTCTCTAACCTGAAACTGCCAGTCAGCTACATCTCCCCCTCATTTTGCTGCAGGTATGGCTGTATTGCAGGCAGAGGGTTTGTTCCTGACTATAATTTCAGCATATTGAGGCGGATGGTACTGCCATAGCCCGTGTTATCCTGACTGAGCAATGTCCCACCCTCCAGCTAAAAGGACATGAATTTCATCCTCTAACCTTCCCAGACACACAGTATTTGCACCTCAGGGTTGATTTTAATGTATTTTCTGCATCAGACGAAATTCAGCATGTGCTGATCTGAGCTTTGCAGTTTAAGTGCATGAGGAATACAATGCAGACTGGTGATGTGCAGGCAACTTAGTCATCTTGTGATTTGCTCTCACTACCTTTAAAAGACAAGAGGAAACATTCCCATACACTTTTGTTCTTCTTATCTTTACCTCATAATGACAAACATAAAGAAAACTCATTTTATACCTTTTCAGTTTATATATGTACATGTGTGTGGACATATATACACACATGTTCATATGATATACTTTAAACTTGTTACTGATTTTATATATGCATGAAAACACATGCTTCCTATGTACAGGTAGGGCTGGACATACAGTTCTTGTTGGAAAATAGTATTTCAGCTTTATCTTGTGCAGGCTTTTACAAATAATGCTAATTAAAAGCTATTTATATTCTGGTCACTTTTTTTGTTTTAGATAAAAGAAACGCAGTCTAATGTTCTAGGTCCAATTATTGCAGTAAAGTTTTGCAATAAGCACTTTTGATAAGAGGAACTATAGCACAGGTTAACGTGGGAATTTTTAGCATCTATTAAGTCTTGTGAGTAGCTTTAGAATTCATAACTTGTAAAACAGTCAGACAGAAGCCTATCCTGGGTGAATAGTTTAGCACAAAATACTCCCTTGCCTCCACTTTGTTTTTATTGCTTCTCCAGCATGAGGATGCTGCCAATATTTTGACACTTCTTTTCCTCCTTAAAATCTGTGTAGCTCTGTCTCTGACAGTATGCCTTCAGAGAAAAAGAGCAAGGGACTGGTATGTGCTTGCACTTTCTTGTCAAAACACCGACAGGGTAATTACCAAGAGACAATACAATTTGGCACTGGGAGAGTAGGTGTTTGTGCTTTGTGAGAGGGTGTTGGTATGGATACTGTGTTGTTCAGGTGTCATGTCCTGCTCCTGTAATGTGAAAGGGTTTCCATCTTCAATTGCAATCACTGGGGAGTGAGGGCACCTCTGTGAAAGGTGATTCAAGACCCCGTGTTGCTTTTGTCCTGGATCGCCCGTTTTCTGGGCTGTAAAGGAGAGAGGCCTCCGCGTTACACCAACCCCTCCCAACTCTCAAGAGCCATCCGGGTGAAGGAGGCCGTGTCAGGCATCGTGTCATGGCTCTTTGGCCTTCCTTCATCTGGGGCCGTGGCGCTGCCTGTGGGCTGGCAAAGGAACAATTTTGGACATTGGAGGCTCTCTCTACACCACTCGCAATCCATTTGTGACCAGTTACCCTGTCTTTGGGGCTGTGTTGTACAGACAAAGTGACATAAACCAGATGGACTACGGGGGAGAATCAGAGCTCCATCCTCATTCCAGAATCACAAAAAGGCCTGACCTGCAGTGTGACCTGGGGCATTCCAACAAGTAGAACAGGAGCTTCAGGGGTATTTCCTTGAGCCCTGGGAATAAATTGTTCTTAGCAGAGAAAATTTAGATTTGCTTGGGGAGGCAGAGCTCCAGCGGTGACAGGGAAAATGTTCCATGGTGTAATTTCTCCTAGGCCCCCACAGGAGCTCTCTTTAGCCCATCAGTTGCTAGTTTCCTGGTAGTAACATAAAAGTGACATATAAGACTTCCTTTGAAAAAGCCAGGAAAAAGGCATGATACCTACTCTGATTTGATTTGCAGCTTTGTTTTTACTAGTGGATACTGCAAAGTAGAACTTGTGAATGCTGCAAAAATGAGGAGTTTGTGGACATCACATGATAACTTTATGACTCAACAATAAAGTATTGTGAAGTAGGTATAGGTAGATGTTCTACGTACACTAGGAACAATGCTTTTAGAAGCATGCTGTTATCGTTTATTGTGAATTTTTTGGAGTAGGGAGTAGCTTTGTTCTGTATTTCCACATTGCCTGGCACATTGGGTTGCTGTTCTGTGTCAGGGGCAGCCAAATGCTACTGCAAAGTAAATGGTAGTGCTGTGCAGGCTGATGTACTGCACTTTCTTCGTTAGCTCCCCAGTAGCACTTACTGCTTTAAGAGCACCAGTGCTTTTGGAATAGAGTAACAAATCCCCCAAGCACCTGAGCCTCCTCCTTCAGTACTCAGCATGGAGTAAATAACACCTTCTAGGCACAAAGTACTCAGAGTCATAAGAGGGCTCTGCCAGGAATGAGATTTTAAGTGAGGTGAGTTCAGACAGGCCCTAAGAATTCTTCTTCAGACGGCTAAATGCTGCATGCTAAACTGGGGGAAAGCCTCCAGTTTAATGCAGAGATACCTGAGTTGACTTTAAATGCACTGCTTTGTGTGTGAGAAGTCTAGCTGTGGAAGTACAGAACTCTGCAAGAGAATTTACTTTGGCAGAGAGACTGGCTCTTTCAAGAGCAACAACAACAGCAGCAACAACAAAAAAAGATACCTTGTTTTTTGTTGTAATAGTTCTTCAATAAAATATCAAAAAACTAATACGAGACAGAAGTCTGGTGCAAAAATAATTTTTAAAAAAAATCCTATTTAGGGACCAAGAATGAGGTTGTCAGAAGGCTGTGGTGAAAGATTATGAAAGCTTCCCAGATGCTTCAGATTGTACCAGAAATAGGCTTTCTGCTGGAATCCATCCCGCTCTGGTCATGGTTGGCCCCTGCCCAAGGCTCCTTGTCAGAGCCCAGCCCAGCCGTGCCATGTTTCCTGGGGACAGTCAGGTGCTCCCAGTCTCTCAGCCATCACGGCACCTGCAAACTCCCCTTGGAGGAGGACGGCAGTGAAGAGGATCATGAGCTTTCTTTTAATAAATAAACAGATAAAACGATCCATGCTGGAGATTTTGCAGAAACCTCAGAGGGATGCTCTGGCCCCATAAGTCTTAAGGGCTGTGGCTAGTTTGCTTTGAAGCATTTGTATCAAAGCAACGTAAACACTGTACTGCTTCTCTTTCATTTTTTTTCTTTCACATGCTTCCAAATGTGCTAATTTTATGCAAAGATGTCTGTTAGCTATAACAAATATTTATCCTCTATAGGAGTTGAGCTATTTTGAGTACACAGCAGCACTTGCAAGCAGACATTTGAGCAAGGCAGGTGTGCAGCTGCTCCATTCCTCCTTTTTTTTTTTTTTTTTTCCCTCCAGCTGGCCAATTTACATTACCCTTCTCAAAAGAGCTGAACTTTCCAAGGTCTGGTTCTGTGTATGGAAATGTAATAGGCTTCAGTGGGAGCTGAGAGCAAAGTATCTCAAGGTACCTGAAAGCTCAAGAAAGGTATATCCAATACTTTGAGCAGGTGATTTCTCTGAGCAAACTATTCATATTCCTGGCCAGAAAAATAAGCTTGTCCTGAACTTTGGAGCAGCACAGGCACAAAGTGATGCATTGTTTTTACAAGTTAAATAGCCTTAACACACAGCAGCAGGAGACGGGGAGTAGTTTTCCTGAGCCTTCTGTATTGTGTCCTGTAAACTTTGAATCCGCTCCAAAGGAAAACAACTAGACAGACTTTCTTTGGACGCTGAGCCTCGATTATCTTGAAGTAGCTCAAGTACGTTCTGCTTATGATCATGTCACATCAATTATACTTTTTAATTTGTGAGAGGGGAGGTAAGTTTGGAGAGAGCAGGTGATTCACTTGCATTACTTTCTGTTCTGTGAGAGCAGATCGTAACTTGTCTCATAATTCTTCTGACTCATCACTAGAAAAGATGTTTAATACAATGAGCTGCTAAACCCAATTGTTAGTACTTTCTTAGTAAAATGAGATTAGTATGCTCCTCTAATAGTGTGATTTATGTCATTTTTTTAGACTTTCATATCACCCAAAGGCCCCGGTAAATCCTAAGGCTCATCTTGCAGTACAGCTTAAAAATCCTTAAAAATTCTGTCAGCAAGGTGAATATGCTTTGCTCATCAAATTATGGCGCAAATTTACTTTCCATATATGTGTTTCAAATTTATATGTCAGATATATATAATTATACACACAACTCCACACCGTTTTAAGAAAGACTGAGATAATTCCAGGACATTGTGACTTAAAGGACAACTGATGCAGTTTGGGGACTGTTATGCCTGTTGGCACAGGAAGCAGGCAAACCAAAATTCAAGTGACTGCAACCCTCTTCTTGCCAAGTTGTTCTCTTGGAAAATGTGTCCCTGTGACTTGAGTCTGCCCCAAAATTGCTCCTATAGACACATCTTTTTTGCTTGCTTTTGGAGGAAGGGACTGAACTCTTAAGTGCCAGGGCTGAGCCATTGGATTGTGTAGAGCACAAGTGAAGGGAGGAACGGTCAGAGAATGCTCACAGTTTTTTAAGGTCACGAGGACATCAACTTCCTACGTGCCTGAACCCAAACAACTTTGCCTGGTCCATTAAAACCATGAAGTGAGATAGTTGTTGGACTGCGATGGTGCTTAATCACAGACTGGTTCCATGTGGCCTCTGTGGCTTGGAAAGACATGGCTTGTCCCTTCTGGAGGGTGTCTTCACATAAGAGTTTCTCAGTCCTTGTGAAAGAGGGAAGCATTTGGGTCAGTCTAATAGCTCCAGTGAGCTGCCAGATCGGAATCTCAGCAGTATGTGGATTTTGGTATTGAGAAGTCTTCACTGAGGACTGCCCCAGCATCCCTGTAGCCTGTATATGTGCTTTATTGCTCTGCACTGTCAGATTAGCCTCCTGGGGTGTTCCCAGAGCAAAAGTCTAATACAAATAGCAATTTCAGTTCCAAAATACTATACAAGGACCTTTCTTTAGTGGTGCAATAGGTGATGGACAGGAGCCATCAGTTCACTTTCTTCTGGGCATACCACCCTATGGAAAAACTTGATTTTATGAGTAGTGGCACACAAGCCACTAAGAAGCCAATGACCACATAGGTAATGAGCATGGTTTTCACTATTGTTATTTAATAATGCCTCAAATTGTCCCTCTTCATGAAAATTATCCCACCGGTTCCAAGTTGTTTGTTTCATCCAATTAAAAGATGTTTTTACAAGGCTAAATGAAACATGACTTCATGCTGTAAAATACGGTTCATGTTTCATTGGAGTGTATGCTCACTGAGTTTTTCATTGGTAGCATTTGCAAAGTAGTTATTAAATGAAACTGTAAAAGCTGTATTTTTATTTATATAAATATGAAACTGTTATTACTCAACTGTATATATTTTTTTGTACAAGGTTTGTTCATTAAACTAAACCTTATTAAAGAAATTATATTGTGAAATGTTATAAACGTCTCTATCCCTTTTCATCAACCAGAGCTGCCTATAGTCTGGTGAGCTGAGCCAGTTTACACACGTCAGAGCTCAATGTTTAATGTGGTAAGACAACCACAATATGTAGTTCCACAACTCCTTTTAAGCTCCTGCATAATTAGCTTCCATTAATTAATTAATGAATTAACTTTCATTAATACCTCACCTCTAGAGTTACAGAGGTCACCTTCAAACACAGAGAGGAGTTTCTGAGCAATAATTTTAAGAGATGGGAACTATCCTCATTAATAGCTATAGATGTTAACTCTGAAGCTTAACAAAGACTATTAAAATTTGAACAGTAATATCAAATTACTTTTTACCTGCCACTTTCAGAACAGTGAAAGTTCTCCCTATCGTGATCACAGCTGTATCCAGGACATATTTAAAACTATTCAGTTCCTCATTGACTGCCACAAGTTGCAAACATAATGGCAAAAGTCCGTGCCAGCCTTCTACAGTGTAATTTTTCTTTTTTTTTTTTTTTNTTTTTTTTTTTTTTTTTTTTTTTGATAATAAGAAGTATGAGCCCAGAGCCCAACATGAGAGGGAATGGGATCTGGCAGTTGTGCTGCACAGCGAGGTCTCACATGAGGGGGAGAGCTGCCTCTTGGGTTGACATGGAGCCAGGCAGGGGCATCCCTGGGTTTTGCAGAGGGAACTGTTAGGCTGATGTGGGAGACGAGTCCCTCTGCTACATGTGCTTCCACTTGCACGGCAACCATCGTCATAAACTCAGAGCTCGGTGCGCTCCCTTGGAGTTCTCTTTTTGCTCAAGAAAGATCTGTGATGTCAGTCCCAGTGTAGCCAGAGGTAGAATGTTAAAGAAAAAAAAAAACAGAAGAAACACTAAAAAAAAATAATTATTTTTTCTAGTACTCGGCCAATGCATAATGTACCTGGTGATCTTGGTGTTAAACTACTAGGATTTTCGTGACTGTCAAGAGAGAGAGAGAGTGATGACAGACCTTCAGGCAGAAGAAGAGGTACACTAGTTTATGAAGTTGTTTCTTTTTAAAATACAGTAACCAGAGAAAAAGACCCTTAGGATGGAAATGGGAGTTCTTGGTAAAGACTTTTCATGCTGATTAGCAGTGACAAGGTGTAAAAAAAATATACTGGTGACAGAAAGATCGCTTCATTTGCAAATATAATAGTCTGTTCATACAGTCAAAGACATTATTCTCCTTGCCACTCGTTACGGTGTGGTTAGTGTAAGGGATGTTGTGATCATGCCGGCAGTAAACGAGGAAGCAGGTAACTGACCTACAGCACTTCAAGAGTTGCGTATTGAAGACTTGGCCTCCTGGGGAAACAGCATAATACCCTGAGATGTAATATAAAACATTTATAACCTTCCTTTTAAAAGGCTTCCAGAGGGGAAGTTTCAGCTTTTCCATCTTGTTGCAGAATGCTTTGCTGGAAGAAATACACTGTGAAGAAAGGGGCAAGTAGAGAAAGGTAGCGGTAATTATCATGCTTTAGGGCTTCTTGTTAGCAACTTTCTTGGACATTTCTACAAGCTAAAATATTTCAAAGCAACAAAATATGTAGAAACAGTCATTCCCATTTAAAACAGGAATAGAAGATATATTGTCAAAAATATTTTTAAAGCTTCGTCACATGCAGCTGTCTCTGAGTTTCAAACTGAGTAGTGCAACTACCAGGCAGACAAAGCCTCATGTTTCAAGTGTAGAGCCTAGTGACACATAAACAAGCAGTTAGAACAGCTGATATACCTTTGGAGCCATGAAAAGGTCTGTTCTCATGTATTTGACAGTAAAATCTGTATTTAAAGAGTTAGATAACGTATACAGTGCTGGAATTTCCTCACTTGGTACGGAAACCTGTGACACATTACAAGATGTTCGCTTTATTTAATTTTGCTAGGAAAAGTTAACCAAATCTAATAGCAGACTGTAAAAGTAACAAAAGAGAAAAAAAAGCCTAATAGAAAATGGAATTATTTTCACTTAATTTCTCCTTTTAATCTGGTATCCTGAGGAAAGAAATTCGTATCCCATCCAAATTTATGCTGAGTTTTACCATCTGAAGACATATATTTTAAAGGAGTAGTTTTAAAAGAGAAATCCCATTTTAATTACGTTTTAATCCACCCATGGAGATGCTGCATTATACTGATTTGATTAGTCGATGGCTGTTCCTCTTGTGTACTCGCGAATGCAAATTTTTTTAGTATCATCGAGCAATTCCAGTTATGCAAATCAAATACTTAGACTTTCTGCTCTTGAACAGAGCAGAAACGAAAATCCTCCCTCTGCTTCCAGCCTGCGCTCCTTCTTTCCAAGAACAAGTTGTCATTACTCCGAGCCACGTTTGCGCATCCTGACTCCGTGGGGAGGGGAAGGGGTCACAACAAGGAGACATTCTAACCGCCACTTGTCTCCGTTTCGTACCAGAAATCATTTTTAATGAGCACATTCGCTCGTTTCAGGGCGATCCCCACCATATCGCATCGCCCAGAGCCAGAACACCTGGGAGTCTTCAGCAAGGTTGCGTGTGATGCGAGTAAACCCAAAATAGGCTGGCAAAAGGTCCCGTGATAAATTGCTGTCTGGTGTGGGTCACCTTTGCAACGTGAACTGGTGTGCTTTTTTATTCTGTTTGCAGCATTTGTATGAGAAAGTTTAGTAAACTTGGCTATAAAAATTTATTACTGATTTGAACATGTACAAAAGAAGAGAGTTCATGTGTTTCCTAATGGAGATGGTGATGGAAAATAAGAGCATGTAGTGCTCCGAGTACAAAAGCCCGCAGAGCTTTTTTTCGTGTGACCTGTCACTGTCCCCTTATATATATCTGACGAGGCAGCAGCACTGCCTGGTGCTCTGCACAGTGAACTGCTTCAGCGGAAAAAGATAACATAAAGGCTGTTTCTTATATTCATAAACATAAACTATAATGCTAGATGCTGCTGGGAATTTAAGTCAGAAAAATCTCAACAGAAAGTTAGAAAGATTCAGTTCTGCTCTCCCTATAATCTAGGCTGAAGACCTGCAGTTCCCAATCCACCTGTTAATTCAGGGTTCTTTTACACCCAGAAATTCACCTTTAATTTCCCCCCGAAAGTTTGCAGATCCCAGCACAGGGTTGGTCCGGGCGGCTTACCAGTGGGAACAGCCAGTCCCAGTCTAGAGAAGCGCTATGCAGCAGAGACTGGCTGGTCCTGGCGCAACGGCAGGAGGTTTTCTGTGCAATATTAGTCTCGCTCTTTTGGTGCTACAGGGAGCATATTAGCCTGTAGCATGGATCTTCTTCTTATGCCCTCCAGTGCTTTTCTACATTCATCACAGGAGTGAACCTGCTGCTGGAGAATAAGGCCCATATATTGTGTTTCTCAGGAAAAAAACCCCAACAAACTAAGTCCTGTGAAGTAATGTGTGTTTTATTATCATCTCTTACAATTAAGCCAATGCACTAGTCTTCAAAAACAGGATAAACCACCCTTCCTGGTGGCTTAGCTCACTTTCCAGCGGTGACAGAAATGCCCAAGGAAAGATGTGCTGTACAGGGGCTGAGCAGGACATGGTACACGAAACCTTAGTATTAGGCAGTGCTTCTGCTCTATCTCAGACTAAATAAATGTAGCAGAGGTGCAAAGAAGCATGATTTTACCTGGCCCATGCTTTTAACTGAAGAAATGGAGTTTGGAGGCCTTACATCTCTTCTCCAGAGTCTCCAAACTTGGATGTGATACTGGAGTCCCTTTCAATAAAAAGTGGCATAGTGGTAGAGGAACTTCAGAGAAATTTAGGGCAGCCCTGCTTTTCACTTACTGCACTATTTATTTCTTCAGTGCTGAGTTCCCTCCCACTGGTTATTTTGAATGTCTTTCAATATTAATCTCTTTCATATAAGGTAAAATATTATATTCCTCAAAAGAACCAGGAACGGTAGCAAAGTTAGTAACGTTCGTTACTGGGGAGAGAGAAATCACAAATTTGGATTCATGATGAAAAATTATTGCTACTTGATAATAGCTCACTGTAACCTCACTTAGTCTGAGGATCACAATCTAACTACCCTTCACCTTTGGCATTGTGAACAGCCTATTGATTCAAAGACTAACCGTTTCAAATGAGATATCCAAGTAAAGATAAAGCAGCTATAGGGTAAAAATTACAATATGACTAATACAGGCCTGAAAAAGCAAGAGTAAACAAACAAACGAAACCCAAACAAACAAACAAATGAAAAACTTCACTGGGAATTGAATAATATGGATTTCAAAACTTGGTCCTTCTAAGCCTGAAGATATGATTGCATCTGCCGTAATTTTCCACAATATTTAAGTCATTCATGTATTAAATTTTGGGGTGGAGACATTAAAGGAGGGTAGACCCAAGGTAATTCTTCAGGTTTCTCTGGGAATTTGAGATAGAACATCTGAACTCCTCTAGGAGCCTAGTGCTCTGTAATAAATGTAACTGCTGAATTATTAATCAAAAGAGTATATACTCTCGTAAGTGGTAAGCTAAAGCCGAGGAAGTGACCAGAAGAATATTTTCTAGGAAGCCTGGAGAGTGATGCTCAGAATTTCATTGTTTGAACTGTCTGAGATAGATACAGCAGCTCTGATTCAGCAGCCTTAGGACAACACACTCAACTCTGAGTGCTCTTCTGCACTCACATGGGCTATATCCTGTGTCTGCCATGCTCAGGGATGGATGATGCACAGCAAATAACACCCTGTCCCATTTTTTAGCCAAAGAACGGCATTTGGAACAAGCATCCTGCTCCACAATGCCAGGAGGCATCGCACCGAGGCAAGGCACAGGTGATGGACCACACGGAGCAGGGCAATGTTTCCCAGCAGGTTCCTCCAAACCCGCTGCAGATGGCTGGGGTGTGAGCCATCATCACAGCGAGGCGAGCTCCCGCTGGAAGCCACACGTGGTGACTTTCCAGAGCACCTGCGGGAAGGCAGTGAAGGGCAGGAGCTGCTGCTTCGCCTGGAGCTGTTGATGGGTAGGATGTTACAGCTTTCCAGTCTGGAATCTGGTTCCTCGCTTGTTTTTACCCTCCTTCGAGCACTCTTCCAGCTCTGAGAACTGCTACCTAAAGAGCTGGGGGCCTGCCTGCTGTGTTAAAGAAAATGTCAAATCTTGAACACAGCGCCTCTTTCTGCAGGTGTTGAGAAATGCCTAGAATCACTACTGAAATCCTGAAAAGCATTTCAATGTTTTACCTGTGTTTCAAAGATTGGGAATAGGAGTACTGGGGCTTGGACTGATATACAAGAAAAAGGAAGAAACGTGGGATAATGGTAACCTGATCAGTCTCCAAAAGGTACGGCAGCAGTTATTTTTACTTGCCTTGAGATTGTGAGGTGGGATATGGTCTTGTTGCTTCTAACATCTAAAGAAACAGAGGAGAGAGACCACAGCAGGCACATCAAAGAAAGTACAATACACATATGAGGAATTGCAAACATTGCTGTAAGTGTTACTCATCTCTCATGGCAAGTGAATGGTGGGAAAGAGGTGAATGGAGGCATCATAGCTTATGTTATTATCTTTCTAGAAGGTAATTGCCTATAATACTAGAAGAAATTTGTCACAAGAATTAATGGTGAAAAGCTGTTTAGGCGTCTGATTAATTATTTTAATAATGCCCAACACTGGGTATATTATTCTGGGAATACAGCACAACTTTCTATAAATTGCCCATCAGCAGTGAAAAAATGAAGAGGTAGTTTCTGCTTAGTGTTTTTGCAGTTCCTGCCTTTCTGAGTAGGCAGTGCACCCAGAAGGTAGGGGGGAGCCAATATTTATTCAACCACTTGTGGCATCTTTGTTATCTGCTGGCTACTTCACACATCCCATCACATCAAAGGGGATGGACACCTTCAGACGGCAGCCCTGAGAATCTGCGCTATTGCTCTCTGTGCCTACACCTCCACTGCTAAAGGCTCATGTCCGAAAAAGCAGTGCTTGATCTCAGGCCAAACCATGGTATGGGGTGGCTGGTTCTGCTAGAGCAGACTGACCATACCCACCTGCGCACTCATTTCACTGAGTCTCCTCTGGGTCGCCCTCCACTCCCAAAACCTAACAGCTGCTTTTCAGTGGAAGGAACCTGAAATATTGCAACACCGAGTCCTACAGCCACTGACCCAAGCACAAGCCATAGGGGCAAGGCCTCGCCATCTGTATATTAAGCAGAGAATGGGGCAGACAGAGTGACCAGCAATTGCTCTCTGTATATAATGCAGTAACAGGAGAAGAGCTGAGGAAGAAGCAGGTGTTGCCTCAGACCCCTATTTTTGGACAGCACCGCAGTGCCCTGCTTTGTTAAATACAGCTGTACTGCAAATGTGGTTTCTCTTCATCATCTAAATGTGGAATAGCACTTCTGCTACTGGTTAAAGTATAGCTTCCATGTGAAAACACCCAGCTTATGCTTGTGGCTTATATATGCACACTTAAATATATATACACACGCACATCTCTATATCTCTATATGTGTACATTGCTGTATCTCTTTATCTCTGCATCTCTAGATAGAGTAGGCACAGATGCAGATCTCTAATGTGCAATTACATTTTCTTTGCTTCTGTCCTATGTGGTTGTCCTTTGGTCCCACACTACAGTGATTTCCATGTAGCGAATGGAAGGTCTGTGCTGCAGAGCACTGGGAAGGTGCATGTGTAGTACGGTGCCAATGGTGCGTGTTATGCTGCCCAGCTGTGGAAAGGGGGCCTGACCAGTATTCCCAGTGCTTGCTGAGATAACGTTACAAGATTTTCATGAATGAGTGAAACCAAAGCTGGTGTGATTCACACCCAAATGCTCTGGCCTGGAGTAGGCTATAGGGCAGAATGTTCTGTTCATGGTTTCCTTTGAGAGGGGACTAACTGGTTTGCTTCATAAATTGGCTCAGAGGAATTAAAAAAAAACCCCAAAAAACAACAACACACACACACACACACACACACTCTTAACAAACAACTCGTTTATCTGTAGTGTGGCTGCAAGGGTCCAGGAATGAGCTGAGGAGCTGAGTGATTTAACAGCTCAGCATTCCTCACGTGCCTCTCCATCTTCATCCCCCTTTGAAGCCGAAAAGTTGTCCCACAGAGTGACTGATTGAGGAGGGCGGGTTTTGGGAGCAGAAACCCCGGCTACTGCACCTTCTCACTGTGAATGCCACAGTTTGTTTCAGTGCTTAGCAAATCACATACAGTGAAAAAGACTGATGTTCTCAGCAAGGCAGGGAAGCCTGATTTACAAGCCTTGCATCCTTGAATGTGGAGAAGCAGCGCAGGTTCACTCTGCTACTGAAGGAAGGAGAAATCTCTCCATCTCTGCGCACTTCTGCTGCTCTTTGTAGGACAATTCCTCCTGAGTAGCATCCAAAATATAGAAACATAATTCTCTAGTCTCTCTAAGCTGTGCTAAGGAGCAGTGCTTCTAGTATTAACACCATGAATCCCAGCGCAGCAGACACCCGTACCATGTCACAGGGTGTGCTCACTCTGAGTCCCAGTGTACAGCAGAGAAAGTGAAGAGATTGAGAGCTTCACAGAGACTTGAGAAGGGACACAGGAAGCTCAGGCAACTCCTGCCAGCAGTGTGACAACTGCTTTATTGCCGTATCAATGCTACAAAACTGCTGGAGCAGAGCTATGGAAATTTCTTCTAAATGAAAAGTGAAACTTTCCGAGCAGAGTTGGAATAAAGCAGTTGTGTTCTTTGCTGCAGCAATGTGTTTACAGCAAAACAGGGCTCACGGTGATGCACCGCCCAGGTAAAGTGAGCCTGAATGCCTGTAGCTCATAGAATCATAGGGTCATAGAATC